>PVJC01005365.1:0-59353 GCA_004026665.1 Murina feae
TATATATATATATATATATATATATATATATATATATATATATATATATAATGACTGGCTGAAGTTTTTGAAATTCCAAGCATCTAAGATAAATTTGTAAAAATAACTAATGCATGAAGCATTTGTGATAAGAAGATTTAATATCTTTGGTGATTATCAAGAACTTATGGTTTTAAAAGTAGCCACTATTATTTTAAATAATCACACTTTGGATTAGGAGTCTGAAGTCTGTTAAACAGTTTTTGCCCTTAATTAGGTAAATTGTTGAATGAACAGATGATATGACAAATTAATGGGATATTATAGACTGATTTTCCAGTATAATTCCCACACAGGTAGAAATGCAAATGGTTCTTAAGTTAGCCCACACCAACATATTTAAAGGGCCTAGAATGTATTATTAAAAGCATATTTTGAATTTCATTTTTGAAAGGCTTTGGAGAAGAATAAAATACGTTTCCTGGTTAACTTATGCCCTGGGTGCAATGTGGAAAAGAATATATAACTATTTAGGTGCCTTCCAATTTAAAATTTTAAGACTCTATGCCTACGTGAGAGTTCTCATCAATATAAAAAATATTTATTCTCTTTTAATTAGTATCATTTAGCTTAAATACAATGCTAAGGAAAGCATACTATATATTAAAATTTTTTAAAGTTTTAAATACCTCTCAATGATTATAATACTGTAGAGGATAACACCCTATTATAATAACAATGAATACTTAAATAAGTTAGAATTTTATCTGCAGCATCAGAAAAATTTAAATAGAATATTTTCCATAAGTTCACAAGGCTCCTCAAGATATAATAGACACATCTCTGAAGACTAAATTTAGGATTTATCTTCCAAAAAGTGCAGAATATATGTTATAGTTCACAGGACTGTTCTCCTATGAGCTGGATTAGTGAAGGTGAGTGTTCTGAAACTGGAAGGAAATATGATGCCTAGTTATGCAGAACAAAGTACTTTGGAGTCAACAGAACCATCTTCAGATTAGACCCTTACACATCGGAGCTGGGTTGTGTGCGGTAATTTTTACACTCTTCTCAGGCCTCTCTTTCTCCAGCTGTAAATGAAATAAGAACCCCTCCATTGTATCGTGGTGGTGAGCTAAAATGAGAAAAATGAACATAAAATAAGCATTCCTAAAAATAATGTATTATTTACTCCACCACTGACCCGAGTGTAAAAGCTACAGATTGCTCCACTATTGTATCTGTAACAGATATTTGCCATATTTTTATTTGTGTACATACTAAACACATCTATAATTTTTACAGAAGTCTAAGTCAAAACTTAATAATTTTCATACTAATTCAATTATGGATTTAGGGATGTTTAAGGTACAAACTTACTCTAAGGAGGAACTTACTGTTCAAATACAGAGAACTGGATCTCTATGTCATGTCTTCTAGGTTATTTCCAACTATAGATGCTGCAGCCTTCATCAGACAGTGAGTTCAAAATAAAATACAGCAGCCATGTGTAAATCTAATACCAGCTACAGTGTGAAATAAATAGCCAACTCATTTGGTTTGCTCAGTATAGGCACAATATGCTAATGTGTTGATACTTTAGTCATTTGACAACCTAATGCCACAGAACTCTTTAGAGAAAACTTTAGCTTCTAACTTAAGCTAAATGTTACCCAAATGGGCTTTAAATACTCTTATTTACACTCCCATGCAGAATACAGTAACAAGCTAATCTGGTATCTCCCAGAGAAGAGCAAAAGATACGGTAAATTGCTTCCCCAATTCTCAGTTTTAAAAAAAGGGAAAGAGAGATTAAATTTGGGGTATAAAACTCAAGATCACCTGTGGCTGCAGATTCTCAAATACAGCCATTTGAAATGCATAACCATACCTTAAAATGTTTAACACTACATAATGTATCTACTTATAAAAGTGTGATCTATGAAATTTGGTGTTACTTATATGTTGAGTATCTTGATATCAGAAAGTTATGAATTCCACTTATTATACTCTTTTTAATGTTTGCTGGATTTTTAATCTATTTTTCTTTAATTATACTCCATATTAATTATGTAGATGAAATCTTTTGATTTTATAATGGGAAATAGTATGTTAGAAGTCTCTTAACCAAAATTCATTTTGTAGCAAACTTCCTAAATTATATTTTTTTTAAATTGTGGTGAAAAACACATAACATAAAATTTACCATCGTAACCATTCCTAAGTGAGCAGTTTTAGTAGCGTTAAGTATATTCACATTGTCCTGCAACCAATCTTCGGGACTTTTTCATTTTACAAATGAAGCCATGATTATTAAATACCAATTCCCCATTTCCTGCTTCCCCCAGCCCCTGGCAGTGACCATTTTCTGTCCCTATGAATTTGGCTACTTTAGATGCCTCATACACATAGAATCATGCAGTATTTGCTTTTCTGTCACTGGCTTATTTCACCTAGCATAATGTCCTCAAGGTTTGTCTATGTTGTAACATGTGTCAAATTTTCTTTCAAGACTGAATAATATTCCATTGTGTGGATATGTGACATTTCACTTCTAACTTGAGCTAAATGTTACCTAAATGAGCTTTGAATATTCTTATTTACACCCCCATGCATCCATCAATGGGCACGGGGGTTGCTTCCATCTCTTGGCTATCGTGAGTAGTGCTGCTGTGAAACTGGGTGTGCAAAGGTTTCTACGAGATTCTGCTTTCAGTTCCTTTGTATCAACACCCAGAAGTAGAATCACTATGTCATACTATAGCTCTATTTCAGAAACTGCCTTACTGTTTTCCATAGTGGCTGCACTGTTTTATATTCCCACCAACAGTGCCCAGGATTTTATTTCATTTCTCCACATCCTGGGCATCACTTGCTATTTCCTTTTTTATTTTATTTTTGGTAGTATTTATCCTAATAAGTGGGAGGGGATATTTCATTATGGTTTTGATTTGCATTTCCCTTCTGATCAGTGATATTGATTATTTTTTCATATGCTTGTTGGCCATTCTGTGTCATCTTTGGAGAAATGTCTATTCATGTCTTTTGCCTGCTTTTGAATCTGCCAATTTGCTTTTTGGTTGTTGATTTTCACGAGTTCTTTATATGTTCTCGACATTAACCCCATACTAGACATATGATTTGTAAATATTTCCTATTGTGTAGGTTGCCTTTTTATTCTGTTGATTGTGTCCTTTTTATAGAGATGCATAGATGTCTTAGATGGAGTTCATTTTGCCTATTTTTACTTTTATTGCCTGTTCTTTTTGTGTCACATCCAGGAAATAATTGCTAAATCCAATGTCACAAAGCCTTTGGCCCACTATGTTTTCCTGTAAGAGTGCTATAGTTTCAGGCCTTGTGTTTCGGTCTTTGCTTCATTTTGAGTTAATTTTTGCATATGATATAAGATAAGCGTCTGACTGCATTCTTTTCCATGTCATACATTACACCAGGTCTCACTTAACCTCCTCCATAGGTTCCGCAACTTTAAGCAAAATGTTGGATAATGAAACCAGTTTTACTCTAGGCTAATTATTACAAACAAGAGTGAAGTTCCTATGACATCTCATCAACCTTATATTGAAACTATGTTATTGCAGGACCTGCTGTATATTTCTAAACAAAAGGTTTAAAAATGGTTTAAACCCAGTTAAAACCCAGACTGAATTCTCCTAATGTAGACTGGATTTAAGTGGGTGTTTTGTTTTTACTGTGCTTTTATTACAAGTGGCCTGGATAGATTATCTTAACAGGACTGTAAAAGTCAGCGTGTTGCCTGACCTTGAAAGAGACCCCACATGTTACAAGTGCAGCCCTTAAACCTGACTTCACTGTGGACTCTCCCTTGGAGCGTTTTAAAACTCCTAAGAATTAGAGTACCCCTTTAAAGGTCTGATTCAACAAGTCTAGGATTGCACTCAGGCATCTGTTACTTGCAGATCTGAAGTTGATTTCTGATAGTTAGGCAGCTTTAAGAACCACAGTCCTAGGATATCCCTTGACTATAAGAAAAACAATTCTTATTCATGTTTAGAGTGATGCTGAGAGTTCTGTAAACTTCTGTCCTGTACACTAACATATTAAAGAGATTCCACATCTATGATTCTGCTAATAATCTGGGTAGCAATGTTAGCATAGAGTATGTTTCTTTCATAATTTCCTACTGACAGTGGTAACTTTAATTTTGATAGAAGCATAAACTCAAGAGAAAAATGTGCTAGACAGGAAGCAGAGCACATCTAACTTTGAAAACAGTCCATTGGCAGAGTCTTATTTTTCAGTTTTTGCTGGGTGCTATCTGGGAAAAAAAGAAGAGAGCGTGATTGAATGGGCATAGAGAATAATTAGTAACACCACCTTGTGCTACTATTTTATTTAGTCAAATATCTCCTTCCCAATGCAGACCGCTTGAATTACACCTGCCAGGGTGCTTGATTTGGTTCCTTAAGTACTGTGGCTTACCGTCAGCAGGTTGAATATGTCCCAGTAAAGCAAGGATGTGATCAGAGTAGTTGACACATCAGGGTGCTCTGGACCCCCGTGTATGCAAGGACCCTCCTCGCTTTTCACTGCCTGGAAAACTGCTGTTTCCATCAAAATAACAGGAGGCAGATTTATTCATTATTTATAATTTAGTGAGTATAAACAAAAAGCGTCTTGCTGTCAAAAATACAGCAGATACCACAGCTCCTACTGGAAGTGGGAAGAAAATGAAATGAAATCTGCAGGAGACCCTGTTTAGCAGTTCTCAACCTGTGGGTCACGACCCCTTTGGCGGTCAAACGACCCTTTCACAGGGGTCGCCTAAGGCCATCCTGCATATCAGATATTTACATTACGATTCATAACAGTAGCAACATTACAGTTATGAAGTAGCAACGAAAATAATTTTATGGTTGGGGGTCACAACCTGAGGAACTGTATTTAAAGGGCCAGAAGGTTGAGAAGCACTACTAGACCATTCCCAGGAATGGCAACTGCTGTGAGATCAGGTGACCTCGGGTTCCACGGACAGAACAGGTTCTGCTAAGACAGAAACCTGGAACCCTAATTTTTCAAAATGTTAGATCTCATGAAATGTTAACAGTTTTTCCCCTTTGTTGCCTCTTGCATTCTCATCACATTGAATCTGAAGTCAAGCATCTGGCAACATGAGTAGGGAAGGAGGTTAGACTATCTTTAACACTCAGTTTAGAAAGAATGGTCTATCGGAAAAAGAGGAAATTTTCTTTCTTAGCACTCAACTGGCAGCCTGAAATGTTGTTGCTTCTAGTATTTTACTGTGCTAATGGCAGGTGGTGCAAGATAACTAAAGGACTGTCCCATTCTTTAGGGACTTTTAATGTGGAAGACAATTATATTCGAAGACTTATATGAGAAAGATTTTATAACGGAGGATTAAGCAGAGTGCAGGTTTTCATTTTTCCATCCACAGTACTTAGCACTGTGCCCAGCAAATGTACGTTAACAAATGAAGAAAATGGTTCTAGCTATGTTAGGTCTTAGATGAATCCTCCACTGATCCATTCCCCAGGGCCATGGGCTGAAGAAGTGGAATGATCAACATGCTTAATTCTTCTATTTGAGTCAGAAGGTATGCTGACATCACACCTTAGAATCAGATGCTCCTACTACTCCCATCGTGCCTTGAAAATAAGAAATGTACAGCATTCCCAGGTACCTGTGTGCCTGCTGGTGATTAAATTTTTCCATTGATTCTCGCTGTTGAAAGTTCCCTTGTATTCCCCACTCTTCCTCAATATTTGGATCTTCAGCATCCCTGTCAAGTTGTCACCCATTCCAGGCTTGAAAACTTGCAATGATAGACTACTCTTTGCTCGAGCAGGCATCCTCCTATCTCTGACAGCTCTATTAGAAATGCCTTTTTTCCCAATGAGGGAACATCTGTCTCCCTAAAGCCGCCCTCTTTGGGGGAGGGGGGAATCTTATGGAGTCAGTTCTATCCTGTTCCCCTCACAGTCTCTAAAGACAGCTCTCGTGCCTCTCGGAGTTTTTTGTTCCTGGCCTACTCATCCCCATTTTTGCTGGGGTTTCACATATGTCGTGCATCCCAGTCAACTCAGCTAGCGTCTTCTGAGTGCTAAGTGCTTGGCATCATGCTGAAGAGAGGATATTTCTCTTTACTTAAGCATGAGCATGTTTGGTCTTCTCCGAGGAGCTACAATGTGTACAGTCCCCCTCCCTTGGGATGGGAACATGGCAGGGAAGTAACTGCAGTGGGGGAGTTTCTCAATCTTGCACAAGTATGTTTAGTGCCAGAAGAGAAATGGAGAAATTTAAATTAAGTCTCTAGTCCCCAAAGAAAGCATCATGACATAAATTACACAACGAAGCTTAGCATTTAAGAAATAAAAATAGTAAGCTTCCTTTAGGATATTCTGCCTAGTCCAAGGGGACATCTAAGCCCATTTTATTTAAGAATATTGAAAATAGTGAGCTTGAATTGTACAGGGAAAAAAAATCCTGTTTCCCAAATTTAAGCTCCTTTACATAAGGTTGAAATTAAACTTTAAAACGTAAACTCCGCAAGTGAGTGCCATTCCCAGGTGCAAAGAAAAATATGCTCATCAGGTCTTATTCACCAGTGAAGTGTTTACACAAGAGAAAAGAGAGTCCCTTGAAGTAAACCTTGCACTGACAGCAATGTCGACTAGACTAAAGCAGTTTTCATTTCCTCAGAGACAAATGGATCACAATGCTCTTCTCATATGAATCAACATTAAATCACATTAATTTAATACTAAATGGGAAATTAAAGAATTCAATCAGTTGCCAATATTTGTTGTACTTCACAAGTTGTGTGGCATTTGTTTTAAATGCTACAGGAAATAAATGTGTAGAAGAGGGTCATTTGATGACATTTTCATGGATTTTTAGGTTCAGCAGGGAGGAGGTTAGTAATTAAAATATCAATGGCCTAATAGGGAGAAATATAAGGAAATGGTTCACTTATCCACAAAAGCTCTATTCCCATATGTAAAAAAAAAAAAAAAATAGGTCAAAAGGAAAAAAAAGAGTCTACCTTCCAAAAGTTGACTTGTGTGTGATGGACTTTGGTCTCTTCTAATGGGTGTGCAATGATTGTACCCTTAGCCTTCTTTTCTACTGAGCTGGACTGAAATGAAATGGAATCCTAAGGACCCACTCCACTTTGGGAACTTAGAATAAGTGGCTGAGAAGAACAGGAGGAATGTGGCCTTAGGGCGGTGAGGAGGCAGCATGTCTCCCAATCTGGCAGAGATTCAGGGCTGTCATAAACACATTTCTCCAAAGTGAGTTTCATAGAGCATTTGGCCCATGAGATGCGCCTTGAAATTGCCTCATGATCAGGTGTTTCTCGGATCAAGAAACCCTGCCTGACTATCATACCTCTCTTGAAGTGTGCCAGGGCACATCAGCATGTCAAAGGCTCCCAGAACCTTTTGAATGGAACTATTTTTGAATGAAAGGAAAACTTAGTCCCCTGTTTTCAAAACTTGATCACAGAAACTATTTGTGTGTGTGTGTGTGTGTGTGTGTGTGTGAAAATGCTTACTGACATTCCATAGAACTCAGGTTCTGTTGAAGTTCTTGGGGGAAATGCTGAAGAAATTCATCATCTTCATTTTCCCAGAAAGGATAGCAGTCATGGTAGTTAGGTGTTATTTCTTGGCCATAAGGAAACACATGCAACTCCTTAGCTGCATTTAAATTGTGTTAAAAATACTCATGTTTTGGACCCCTCTTAAACCAATGAAATCAGGATCTCTGGGGTGGGACCCACATGTTGGTATTTAAAAACAAAAACAAAAAACTCCCTGGGTGATTCTCATATATGTCTAGGTTTGAGAACCACACCAGCTGAAGGAGCCACAGACCACTGTGAGTGCTGTGAGGGCTTGCTAATGAGTACATTTCAATGATGTGTAGCCACCAAAGCAAAATGTATCATAAATATGAACCTTGATTAAACTCAACTTTAAAACACTTGGGGCCATGGGATAATATAACCTACATAAAAAATAAGTACAATCGGACAGTTTCCATTTCCTCGATTTCTTCAACCTGTTAGGATAGATGCCATTAAATTCTGGAACAATAGGACCCAGCTACTTTCCTCAGGGTGATATCTCCTCTCTCTCTCTCTCTCTCTCTCTCTCTCTCTCTCTCTCTCTCTCTCTCTCCTATATTCAGGGTTGTGCTGCTTCAGAGAGATGAAGGGCCTTACCCTCATAGCTCTGAACAGAAGGAAGGTTTTTTATGAGAAGGCCCACAATCCTTTGGTGGTGTTCTCCAGGGTCTGTTTCCCAGCCCCCTGCCCTCACAGCTGTTCTCATGAGTGCAAGAAGGCATTTTTCGGGCCACCACTGAAAACTAGAGTGGAGAGTACAGACTGAGCCTGGGGCTGTATTTGGAACTCATCCTGCAGTAGCTGAATAATCCAGGAAGGAAGGAAAAGGAGTTTGTCTTCCCTTTAAATCTTGCTACCTGCATGCCTCCCGGAGGCCAAACAATAGAACTGAAGTTGGTGTCAGTGGCATCCGCATGCAATTCAGAAAATCAAAGATACACGTTAGCAAACATCCATTGGAATAATGCAACATTACAAAATAGTAGGAATAATAGCCCCAACTATTTCAACCTTTACACATACCAAAAAAATGGAGGAAGAGAAGTCAGCTCGTCAAACAGTGTCCAGGTAAAAACTGAAATTTGACAAAATGAAGTGAGAAAATGGCAGTTGGCTATTTTCTCTTGACTTTCGGTCTTCTAGTTTGTAGCATAATAGTATCTATTACTTCCAGCTTTTGGTATATCAAAAGAAAGCTAGAAAAATCCATTCATGGTTGGCAGACACAACTGAGTGACCCAGTCTTCAGTGGCAAATACTAATGAGGCTTTTGGGTTTTTTGGTTTTTTTTCCAGTACAAATTAAATCAGTGTTTGCTTAGTAGGTGGAAAGAATGTGCTGAAATCCAGGCCCATCTCTTGCCAACAGAGTAAGAATCCAGGGGAAGATTCCACAAGAGTTTGCTTTAGGCTACGTTTTAGAAAATTGCTTTAGTGGTTTAATTTAAATTAGTTTAGACAGATCAATTAAAGTAATGATAAAGCACTTCTGAAGGACAATTCGAGCAATATGGAAACAGTTTTGTCTGGGATACAACAAAACTAGTGAAATGTAAACCATATTTACTCAGATTAAGGAAAGTAAAATAGCTCTTGTCCCTCTGGTAGATTGTCCATTCACAATCTTATATTAACTTCCATCTCAAATTAACACTGAAGTTTTGGAGATTCTAAAGATAAACACATAAGACTGTAGCCCTAAGAAGAAAAAAGTACCCTTAATCAAGGATTACAACATGCGAAGATAAGTTTTTGACATTTTTATTCTGTGGAAGTTTCTTGATAATCATCATCGTTAATGTCAAGTACAGTCATGTGGCACCTGAATTATGGGGGTAATTTCTTTTGCTTGTTTGTTAATCCTCACCTGAGGATATTTTTTTCCATTGATTTCTAGGGAGAGTAAAAGGGAGGGCAGAAGAGAGAGGAGAGTCTGACCAAAGGAAAGGGACACAGAGAGAAAAGGAGAGGGAGAGAGAGAGGGAGCAGGAGAGAGAAACATTGATGTGTCTCTGAGAAATACATCCTTAGGCTATTTCCTCTCTGTGCAAACATTATAGAGTATACTTACACAGCCTAGATGGTGTAGCACCATCGTATATGCTGTCAGACACTGGCCAAAACATTGGTATGCAGCACATGACTATAGTTTATATACATAAACACTGAGTTATATATGGGTTGTCACTAACATCCAATTAGCAAAACTACAGAAAGTACAAGAAAAATGATTGTAAACTATTTCCTTTCAGTTAGAAATTTCTTCTCTTTCATTCTCCATTACCTTTTTTATTTCTGACTCACAATTTCTTCATTTTATAAATATTTTTTCATTGACTTCAGAAAAGAAGGGAGAGGGGATAGACACATCGATGATGAGAATCATTGATCAACTGCTTCCTGCACACCCCCTACTGGGGATTGAGCCAGCAACCTGGCTTGTGCCATGACTGAGAATCAAACCATGACCTCCTGGTTCATAGGTAGACTGGTTCATGGCTCAACCATTGAGCCACACCAGTTGAGCTCAGTGTCTTTGTTTGTAATGCCACTGATAGAGAATAGTTTGAACTGTTGCAATATATTTTCCTTTAAAAAGTTAAAGTATTCATCAGAACTTAATCCAGGTCAAGTCATTAGTCAAGAAGCGAATAAGAAGTCACTTTATAAAATGGCAGAAGCTGTAAGTCCACAGGTGTGCACATGTGTGTGCACACACACAGACACAGACATAATTTCTCCAGAAAAGGTTGTTGTACCTAGTGGTGTCCCTTCAGTTGCTGAAATGTGAATATGCTCCAACACTTAGGAGAAAAGTCAAAAAGTAGAGTTTCACCTCTGGATCTGTTATCAGTGGGGAGTCCTCCGTGTCCCCACCTATTGCTGTTGGAAATGGGCTTCTTGGGGTGCTGCTGGAATAATATCTGGAGGCCCCCACAGGAGGATAAGGCATTGTGGAAAGTTTTATTTTTGTGGAATTAAACCCCTGAGTTTCCAAGGTCCCATCTACCGCCATTCCACCAAGGAAAAAGTTCCATTTTGTCTCCAGCAGAGCTAGGATTAAAGCCACTGCCCTGAGCCTCTCTGTTCCGTATTTGCGCAGTTTAGTCCAGGATCTGGCTACCTTGTGTTCCCAGCTGCAGTCCATTGCATGCATCTCTCTTCCTCTTTGTTGGACCTTTTCTGCCAGTGACCTGTGAAGTTGTGGCTTCCTGACGAAGCTGCCCAGATGACCATGCTTATAGTGTCTGGCCTTCCTTTTGCCTGCTTCCTATTATTAATATTAACTACTAGCTAATTACAGTAGTAACAGATCCAGCAAACAGTTACTCCCTCCCGAATTCAGCCAATTTGAAGAGATGCTTTATGTTGCAGAAAGATGGTTAGAGAATGTTAATTGGGAGGTCTGGCAAAATAGGATTTTTTAAAGTCATGAATAAAATTAAGATGACTGTTAAGTATAAGTTACATTTTCTCTAACATCAGGTGCTATAAACTGTCAGTCTAGATTTTTCTCAGCAGGTAATTATATTGCTCACAGTCAGTTGTCAGAACCTTCCTGCTCCTCGGTGTGAAATTAGTAATAAGAAAATGAAATCAATGGGCTGGAATCTAGTTAGAGACAGAAAGAATAGTTCAAGATAAATATAGCTACTAAGCCCGACAAGCAATGATTCATACCTCAAATTTTGACCCTTGCTTTTTTTTTTTTTTTTTGTTAGACTTACTGATTCGGTAAGACATTTTCCTAACAATTATTCTTGAGTCAGATCTCTCAGTGTACTGCAAGTGGATATGTTTTCCTTAATCTCCCCTAAATTTCACATCATTGATTTTGGCCACCAACTAAGCTTTTTACCACATTAAGGTATTTCTGCACGTTGGTTTTTGCTGTCCAATGCAGGAATTTTCCTCTCTATTTTAATTCCAGCCATTAAGTTACAAATCCATGATGCCTTCAACCACATTGTCAATTGACATGTCGAGCAGCATGGAATTAATGAGAGAGCCTTGTGGAGCTCCACCAGAGATGTCCTTCAAGGCTGACAACTGCCCTTAAATCCACACTTTGGGTTTCATTGTCCAACCAGCTGTGACTCTTCCTCACTCTGCTGTCATCTAGCTCACTTCTCCTGCCCCCCCCCACCCGCCCCCTACTTATCACGTGGTATTTTTTGAGAATTTGACAGATGCATTGCTAAAATCCTACAGTAAATTGCATTGCTACTGCTCTATAAGACTTTTACAGAGGGAAAGAGTAGTTACTTTATAGTTTCAGAAGCCCAGACAGCACTTCAGTGATCACCTCTAAGTTAACATTTCAGATTTGTAATAATCCATTTGTCCCAGATCCCCAAACTGGTTGACAATGCACGGGTATTAATGGACAGGCCAGGCTACTCCTTTTATGGAGTCCGAGGTTACTGTCCCAGGTTCTTTTTGCGAAGAGCAGGGATTTTATATTGGACCAGAGCAAAGATACAATGCACACAAAGCAGTTAATGAGGTGCTTGAATCATACAGGGTTTATTTATTTAAGTCCTAGCGGCTTCTAGGGCATAGGCAGGCCACCCGGCGATTCTTGCAACAAGACACACAGCAGCACAGCAGGTTGGTCCACGAGATGAGTTGAGGTGCACCACAGTCTGGAAGTTCAGTCTCAGCACTCCCGGCCACCGGCTCGGCTTGGGCTTCATTCGGACAGAGTCTCTGGCAGCCTCAGGAAGGGAAGAGAGAGGAGTCTACCGTGGAGGAGCGGTTGACTGCTCTGAGGCACTTGCTCAGGGGCTTTTCTTTTAAGCGCAATTCAGCAGGTTTCTTCAGTGTCTTATCATGGATGCCTGATGTGGCTTCTGCCCTTCTATCTATTTTACACATTTAGGGCGTAACGGAATACAGCAGGGTGTAACGGTGTGTAACCCTTCTTACTTTAACATTTCTGTTAGTAAAGTAGTTCACACATCCTAAAACTCAAAAAATCTTTTCACTGCAAACCAAACTTTAATTTAATACATTTCACATACCTAACTAACACACTCTTCAATAATTATTATAACCAAACTTTATTTAATACATTTTATACACTTAACTAACACACTCTTAATCAAACTCTTTCTAATACATTTCATATGCCTAACTAACACACTCTTAAATGATTACTGTAACATTATTACATGAACAAAGTGTGATAAACCCCTTCACTGGAACACTTGCAGCAATAAAAAGAATCTATTGATAAGCACAACCAAGTAGATGAATCTCAAAATTATTATGTTAAGTGAAAAGAGGCAGTCACAAGAAGTCTGTAGCCTTTATGATTCAGTTTAGATGGCATTTAGAGAAAAAAGCAAGAACTCTGGGGCTAGAAATTGGAGCACTGATTCTCAATAGCTGGAGGTGAGGAGAGTGAATGCGCTGAAAAGGAGCACAACCACACTTTGAGATAATGGGGGTGATTGTATGACCCTATGAGTTTGTCAACATTCAGTAAACTACATACCTAAAAAGACTGTTACCCTATTGAATTCAAACTCAATAAACCTGTTTTAAAAATATCCCATTAGAAGACATTTGTTAAGGGACTAATTGAATGTAGTTTAAAAATGTAGAGTTTCTCAAATCTGTCTCTTCCCCCCGCTTTGATTATAAAGGCATGTTTCTCTGTGCCATCTCACTGCATCCTTTCTCATCTCCCATAATCTTTCAAAGATTACTTAACAAGCTCGTGTCTCAGAAACACATTCCTGTGTTTCCTTTATCCTGAAATAGGAGTTTCCTGTACTTAAGAAGTCTCAACTCTGTTGACAGTTTGAGAAGAGCAAAGCATCTTAATTACCATTTAGTCTTTTATATGCAAACATAGCACTATGTCCCCCAAGCCTCAGGCCTATCCCTGAATTATTTCTCTTCCTCCTTCTTGAATTTGAAGGTCTACTAGCATCAGAGAATACCAAATGGAGCCAAGGAAATGTTAGTCTTTGTTAACTCAATGATTCCATACATCGAAGTCCCACTCGTTCTCCCCGAGGCTGCTGCCCCCTGGCGGTGACTACTACCCAAATGCTAGCAGCAGAGTAGTATAAGCTAAGGACAGTAGTGCCCCACCTCAGCCTTGTTTGTTTTATTATTTTTGCTTTTGGTTTTTTTTTTCCACTCTGTTTTAGCACTCTATATTTTTTAAGGTTAGACTATAATTATAACAAGTTTATAGTAACAGCCCAAACCACACATTTTTCGAGTACATAGCATCCTTTTTGCCACTTAAAATTTTGTAGAATTTGATGATCACTTTAGGTGTAAGGACACCGATTCCTCTTTCTCACTTTGATGATGGAGATCTTACTCTCATGGGTCTGTTTTCTTCCCATTGTCTTCTCTCTGCTCTATTTCACATTTTTGGATGGGATGTTACTCCTTTCTCCTCGGGATTCTATTAAAGTCTTCTCATTACTTTGGCAGGGGCACCTCTTTTTCAATATGTTAATCAAGGGATCAGGAACCTAATTCCCTATTTTCAGTAACATCCAAAGAGTTTTGAAGGGTGAGTAGACTTTGATTAGCTAAAAAGAAGAAAGAGGGCCAACAAAGGTACACAATTAAGAATGACCATCATAGGTTTGGGGATGGAGAGGACATACGCCTGAGATTAGCCTTTTTAAAATAATGTAATAGAACACATGAACACAAAGTATAAAGGAAGGAGACCTAGGAAATGCAAATGTGTTAAGAATTCCATATAGCATTTGTATCCTCTGCCATTCTTCAGCAAACCATTTTTAATGGGACATGAAGATTATACATTGCTAGTTGTCTCTTTCACTTGTCTCATGAGGATCAACTTTTAGATGAATTTGAATTTAGAACTTCTAGATTTTGACTACCTACTTCAAACCATCATGGCTACTATTTACCCAGGTAATATTTGCTATCTACTTAGGATGTTAATTTTATGAACATACATGCAAATGCCAAGTATAACCTAACACTAAGTCTGTGGTTAAAAATTAATATTTTTGAAAGAAAAAAAGCAACCTACAGTATCAAAAACTTTTAAGATTTGACTATCGTGTATCATATTACAGATGACCTTAGTTTATTTTCTGTCTAGGACAGCATTACCAGTTCTGTTTTTCTTCTATTTTTCTATATGTTCTACATCATTTCTTTTCTCCTTTTTGTATGTCACTAAGAGTGAGATATACACTGGTTTTTCTGGAGTGGTTGGGGCCAAGACACTGTCAGGATATTCACAGAAGTTTTTTGTTGTTGTTTTTAATCATCCTGTGATTTTACATATTTTCTGTGCTATTCTAAAACAATGTTAGATTAATTATTTGGCTTCATAAACCTCACTGAAAGCTGTTAGAACAAAGGTTATGCTTTGCATTTAGTATCACCTAGGGAGGGGGCGGGCAGGTGCATGCTTTTTCAATGTGAAGGTATTGTTAAATTAAGAAAACCAACAAAATTTACATATTGTTTTCCATGTGGAAAGAAAACAGTTCAAGAAATTACTTTTCTTATGTTGAATATTCCACAATTTTTGACTTCTCTGTTGAGCTCAGTGTTCTTTCAACTTCCATAACCTTCTGTTCATGCCTTGCATTTTAAGAAGAGCGCCATAAGCATTAATAATAATGAATTGAAGCTTAGAGTTGGAAAGAACCATGCAGATGTTCTAGTTAGACCATCTTGCAAGGCTAAGTAACTTCCCCCAAATCACAGATTGCCTAAGGTCAGAGCCAATGTGAAGACTTGGGACACCTGGTTCTCAGTGCAGGGCAGAGATGACAATGCAACCTGCTAATGAGCAGGTACATATTTCAGAAGCAAGAAAGGCCATCAGCCAAGAAGGATACCAGTTTAACAATCTTTCATTATGGTGACAACTCTTCTGGGCATGGAGAATTAAAGCATTTATATACACCTATCCATTTTGTACTTGATTTTTAAAAACCTGGGTCTTAGGAAAGTGAGCATGAAGAATTAACATCTTCTGGGCCTACAAGTCTTCCCACAGAACAAAGTTAGAGAAACTAAGCTAAAACTTCCAACATAATGTGATTTGGCAAAGAAAAGGACTAAAGCACACCCTTAGCCCGAGAAGAACATAAGCAGAGGCGATACAGAATATTAGATTTCCCAGGCAAATTATTACTTCTCTGACATTAGTTTATTCATCTATAAAACAGAGACAATAATACCTACTTAGTGTTGATGCCAGGATTATGTGAGACGATAAAGTACTCAGAATAGGGCCTGCCACATGGTCAGAACTCAAATATTGGCTATTAACTTTAATGTTTAATCTAGTAAAATTAATTCTGCATATTCAGTTATAGAAGAAGAAAGCAGTCATAACCAAAGAGGACATGGCAGTAGAGAGGAAAATAAAACTCATCTAATGATGTAAGGATCCCTGAAATAGGAATAAAGCATGAGAAAAGAGATAGTTTGTACCAGGGCTACATCTAGATATTGATGGATGGCTTCCCTCAATTCTTTGTGTGAGTGCAGCCATGCTTAATTCCTCCATCACTCCCATCAATTCCATTTGTTGTCCAGATTTCCTGATAGATCCTAGAGCATATGGATTCTTCTCATTGTAGAAATGCTGCGGAAATCAGTTTTCCTACTCAGTAGTGCAAGACACTGCAGCAAAGATATGTATATGCTTGAACTATGATGATGTCTTATATTACAAATTTGGTGCACATAGTTGGCCAAGCACTGACCATTCTTGTTTCTTCTTAATTGGAGACTGAAGTTGTTTTCCTTTATTGAGTGTGTTTATTAAGTCCTAGATATAATGCAAGCTTTGCAAGATATTCAGATGAAGGATGCTAGCAACCTGTGCAGTGTGATGAGGGACATGCAGAAAATCTTACCCTCACCATTAAAATCCCAAAGCCACTATTATGAGTCCTTTAAATGGATTAATATAAACACAATTCCATGTGATAGATCATATTATTATCACCACTGAGGTGATATGGGTAAGCTGCATTAGACCCTAAGTCCCTCATTTTCATTGTTTTAAAATTTCACTATTTTTGTTCCTAGAGATTACATACCCTAAGAGAGGGAACTAGCTAACATGTTATGAAGGGTAGTTAAAAACTTCTAAAGTTATAACAGTTAAAATCTTTTCAAGTTTTAACAACCTAGGGCTTGTAAGCAGTTGATAGTTGTTTTTTTTTAATATACAATATATACCATGTTGTATACACAGTATATATAACATAGATAATATATGTCAAGCACATTTTTCAATATTATTTCAAGTATAAGTAATGGAGAGCAACCTGGCAGTGTTACTTCAGAGACAGTTGACCCAGTGAACAATTTGGATGGCTTCTATTCACAAGAAGAGTGAATCCGCACTTAGTTGTTCAACTAGAAATATCTGTCATGGTAGGAAGGGCTACCTATACTGAGGTTGCATAACTGCATTTGCTTATAGTTATGATTATTAGTTAGTTAGTTAGCTGCTAAGACCAGATGCCGAGTGGTGTACGTAAGGTGGAATTTTATTTTTCTCTCACTAAAGAGACTAGAGGGGGTCCCTTCTATGCTGCTCCATTTTCATTGCCAAGGTGACTATCCTCATCTGCATAGCTTCATAACTATTTTGAGAGGACACAAAAGGCACTCAGTTTCCTTTTAAGCAGATGGGCGTTTTATACAGACTCTCATATTTTATTGTGAGAGGGCTAGTCCCTTGTTCAAATCTAGCTGCAAGGGAAGCTTGGAAATATAGTCCCCAGCTGGATGGCCACCTGCCCAGATAAAACTCTATTACTATGAAGAAGAAAAGAATGAAGTCAGAGAAACAGCCATCAGGCATACCCTACCAATTTTTATTTCTTCTTATATGATCTATGCCTAATCAAGCATGAATATCATTCTTTAAGATGAGATGACTCTCACACTTAGAAAGTTGTATTTTCTGACTTTCTTGATGAGATGGAATCAGAGTCAAGTCATGTGTTAAATATTCAGACTTGCTAATTATTCATGCATGTCAACTCTATTAATGACAAATCTTCTTCCAAATACCTTCCAAATTTCTTATGGTCAAAAGGAACACACTGACTTGTGTTCTATCTTCCACAATGCTTGGCACCACTTAGGAAAATAAAAAATGCCTGTTGAATTAAATGTTCTGGATCAAACGGGGGATTTATTGTCCTGTTTCATATTGTATGTTGCTCATCTCTTTCCCCTACCACTTTTCGTTTCCAGTTTGATCACTCATGGCTTTGGGACTCCAGCAATATGTGCAGCCCTAAGCACTTTCCAAACAGTCCTCAGTGAAATGCTGAACTACTTGGAAAAACACACCACCCACAAAAACGGCGGAGCGGCGGATTCTGGCCAGGGACATTCCAACTCGGAGAAAACCCCCCTGCGGAAAACTTCAGAGGCCGCCGTGAAAGAGGGCAAAACAGAAAAGACAGACTAGCTACATCCAACAACCTACTTCCAGAGAGTCTTGCTGCTGATATTTTTTCTAATATATATATCATGGAGGGTGATTACACTTCAGTGGATCAAATCTTGACTCTCCCCTGAACCTCCATAAAAAACAAAAATGGAAATGAAAAATGAAACAAAAAAGGACAAAACCACCAAAAAAGTGAAAAAGAGGAAAACAGCAGTGTAATCGTGTGATGAAATTGTCACTTTTAAAATTTCATGTTATGATAAACTCCTTTCGTGCACGTAATTTATTGTTCTGAATGATAGACATCACAGTGTTAAGCGCTCCTGGACTTTGGAGAGGCAGCACGTGCGTTTCACATCTGACTGATGCACTTTCTTACTCTGCTCTGTAGGGAGGGATCAGAAAGCGTGACCCAACTGGACTCCACCACCAGTGCTGACAGCTCCAGTCTTGACATAATTCCCTGTAACAAGAGTGCCTCTTTCCAATAAGTAGACCGATCTGGCAATTACTCCCTCAATAAATACTCTGGAAACTGACAAGGGCAGTCATGAATCTTTGTCCTGTGAATTGACAGAAATTCTAAAATTTTGGTCACCCCCAGCCCACTTAACTACCAGTGCCTTGGTGGTATTTAAAAATTCCAGAAAACGCTGTCCCCCCTACTTATAACTATTCCCACCTCACCCTAGGTCCTTCTTTATTTTTGCCCAATAGTTAAGAAGAGAGTGAGCATAATATTGAAGAAATAAGAAGTGTGAACTCCTCTATCCATTCTCCTCACACGCCCAACCTAACAGTTCAAGGAAACAGAGTGTACTTAGTGGGTCAGAGCAGGATGGATACAGTAGCTTTGCCGTTCTTGGGAAAGCAGTAGGATTGTGATGCCTAGAAAAGCTTTGGGATAGGAGCAGCGATCTCTCCAAGAAGCCCTGAGCCTCAGAGACAGGAGAGGACCCCACGGGGGCCCTGGAGGGCCATTGAAGTGCTGGTGGCCAATGATTGTATGATTAGAATGAGAGCCCCCCTTTTTCTATCTTTGTGCTTCTTCTACCTGCTCGATAGCTATGTCCTAATCCTTTAGAAGCACAGAAGCGTTCAGGTCTGTGTTCAATAAAAACAAAAATGGAATGATCGGAGATGACTTTTGCTTTTAAGATGCTTCCTTTTTTTTTTTTTTTTTTATAGCTTGTTCCTAGAGTTCATTGTCCTTTAATCAAGACACTGAAGACAAGAGGTTCCAGGCTGCAAAGGCCAGAAACTAACTGAATGAAAGTTAGGATCATTTAAACCTGAAAGGGTCAAGAAACCTGACTGGTACCACATTGTTCTAACCTTTCTATTGTTAACGTTTTCCAATTTCTAAGCAAATAAATATATAGTTCATCATCTATGAAAAAAATAGTTTAATAATGTGTGGACCCACCTGACACCAAGTGTAGCATGAAGATATTATCCTCGTATTAACATATTTCAATAACTTTCACTGTGTCTGCCATGATATAACCCCATGGGAAATAGTATTATGGGAAATAGTATTATTTTTATTTTATTTATTTTACTTTTTGAGAAACTTCCTCTTGATTTCTGGGAGGAGGGATCTCTCTCTCCTTTTTTTTTTTTTTTTTTTTTTTTACAGAGAGGAAGGCAAAGGGATAGAGAGTTAGAAACATCAATGAGAGAAAAACATCGATCAGCTGCCTCCTGCACACCTCCTACTGGGAATGTGCCCTTGATCGGAAGTGAACCTGAGACCCTTGAGTCCACAGGCTGATGCTCTGTCCACTGAGCCAAACCAGTTAGGGCTAGTATTATTTTTAATTGGAAGGAAATTAAGTGCTCAAGATTTTTTATGTAGAGATAAAAAAATTGTTTTTACCTAATAATGGTTTTTAAAATTATGTGACCTTTATCTTCAGTCATGTACAGAAAAGGGGAGCCATAACCAATAAAAATCTAAAATCTCCAGACTAAATTCAATTAACGGGAGACACTACTAAGGAATTCTGACCCTACTATAATAAAGGGGTTTTATAGTTAGTAGAAAAGCTTACAATAAAGAAATGAATTGTGGGCTCATGTTCATCTAGATCCATTTTTAGAATTTTACCATTATTCAAGGCTTTAAAATTTTTTTAATAAAGTAGAATAAAGCTAAGATTCTGCAGTTCCAAATTTCATCACAAAATAAATTATTCCATTTTCCATAAAATTTTCCATACTGTAATATATACACAAAAAATGATGAATATTTCAGTCTCATAAGTAATAGGAAAGCTATATACAGGTAACATGGACCACTAATATTTCCTTAATAAAATTTCCACATTAATTTTCTTTTATTCCTTTTATTATTAACAATACATATGTACTTAGTATGGCATTTTGATATGCATATCTGCTAGGGACTTTATGTAGTTATATACCATGTAAAATGTTCACCAATAATCAGATGAAAAGTTAGATCTGGCTTATAGTTCCAGCTTATTTCTCCACCCATAGTTGTTACTAGTTGGGGTTCTTAACACCTCAATGAAGTGTTTTTTATTAACATTGGAAATAAAAGTATAACTATAAATGATTACAGTGCATATTATTTACCAGGATTTTGGGTGTCTTCAGAGCCTTAAATGGCTAGCACCCATCATTTAACTTAACCAGCCATTGGGACATAACTGAATTGATGGACTGGTCATATTTAGAGTCATTATTTATTATCATATCCTAATAGACATTGTTAACATACCAACTTTTGCCTTGTATATAATAGGTACTTAATACTTTTTAAATAAATGAATAAATGAATGTGTGTGTGTTCTTTGTCCAAAATGGGCCAAAGGACATTTTACTTTTGATTCTTTTTAATACTCAGTGCTTCAATCTGGCTTGCTTCTTCCATGGTAATTTATAGATAATTCTTTTTTTATTTGAATAAGGAAATACTTCCATTATCTCATATTAGTGGCAAGTAGATATAGTTAATATAGAACAATGAAGAAAATTAGATACATATCAGAATTTCAACAAAAGTAAAGTTATAATCTTTATTAGTGTCATAGTTTATAGTAATGGACAGTAGTTCATAGAAATCTACCTTATTTTCAGTGTTATAATAGGTAATAAAACAATGAAAAAGCTTTTCAGATTAACTATTACTTGCCCAGAAAACTGTGCAAACCTCTCATAATTACACAAAATTAATGTATAATTTTCATATTTAAACTTGTGAAAGATTAGGTCAAATTCCTATGAAAAAAAATTTTTGTGTTAAAATTGTTTCAATAATCAATTTCAGGGCCACCTCTAAGGCTATTTTATCAGCATTACATTTGACTTAAGGTTGGTGGTTCTAGAAAAATCAATGAAAATTCTGTATCACTCTACTCTTTCTTCTCTAGAAAGACAAGAGCACTGGAAAGATGTATAGTGCTCATCTATTCTCCCACTCCCTTTTTTTGAGATGGTATGAAAATAGAAATAATTATTTCTAGCTTTCAGTTCTTTTATTACTCTCCCCCTTATTTTGAGGGTATATTCTCTTCAATGTCAGGACATAACATGACCCTTTAGCATTTATGAGCATACTGACCCTAGTGTGACAGTGATAAGAATTTGACCTTTTGTTACCTGGTGCTTTTAAGGTAAATGTGTTAATAAATTATTCTTGTTAATAATGAGTAAAACAATATAATTTCATTTCCCTGCACTTTTTTCCTTTTCTGCTTCTTTGGAGGCATTTTAGACCAGTACAATTTTTAACATGTATCAGAATGCTCTACACAATAAGCAGGCCGTCTCCTTACAAAATCCAAGTCAACGGAGGGCGGGTGCCATGATCTACTGACTAAGAACATAAACTCTGAAACCAAATTACCTGGGCCCAAATCATGGCTCTTTCACTTTCTACTGTGACTGTGGGCAAGTTGTTGAACCTCTCTGTGCTTCCATTTCTCCTTCTGTAAAAAAGAGTAATACTAGGTACCTGCTCACAATATTACTATCAGAATCAAAGAGTTAATGTATCTAAACTGCTAAGAGCAGAAATAGTGCCATGTGTTAGTTATTATCTTTAATACTTGGACGAACTACACTTTTTATCTAGATATCAATTTCTCCTCAGTTTATTGAACCCTTTCTGTATGACAGGCTCTGTCCTAGAGATTGAAGATACAGAGTGGAATAGAACATTTTTCTTGCAAGTTTCTCAGTTTCCCATGAAGACCCCAGACATTAGCATCTGGTAAGTGCCACAATAAAAATGTGCTCAAGCTGCCCCAACACAAACCAGATCAGGTCCAGGAAATTGAGGGGAGGGCATTAAGGGCAGAGGGGAGGATAGAAAATCAAGGAAGTGGGTTGTGATCAGGGAATGGGAAGGTGAACATCAGGAAAAGGAGGATTTTATAGTTCCGGGTGAATAAAAACATTTGGGGCAGGATGCTATATATTTTTTAATATATATTTTATTGACTTCAAAGAGGAAGGGAGAGGGAGGGAGAGAGAGATAGAAACATCAATGATGAAAGAGAATCATTGATTGGCTGCCTCCTGCATGCCCCCTTCTGGGCATCGAGCACACAACCCAGGCAGGTGCCCTTGACCAGAATCGAACCTGGGATCTTTCAGTATGCAGGGAGATGGTCTATCCACTGAACAAAATCAGCTGGGGCCAGGATACTATTTTGAAAACAAACAGATGTACCTTGTATTTCTGGTCATTCCTCCCTCATGTTTTGGGCAGCTAACATTTCATCCTGCCTGCCTCAGGGCAGAAATTGGGCCCAGTGGAATGCAGACAACAAGAGCTGAACTTCTGCACACGTTTTCAGTTCCAGATCCTAGTCCCTAAGGAGGATTTGAGTTTTAAAAGTTTATCTGTCAGGACCTTTTTCTTACACACACACACACACACACACACACACACACACACACACACACACAATGGAGACCATAGTTCCTAGATCAGGAAAAGAAGGAGAAAATAAAAGATTAATTAAAGAAAGCTTAGCTATTATGTCATCTCTCTGAAAAGGGGCCATGCCCTGGGAGTAAGGTTGGAGACAGAGGAAACTATGTTTCCATCTCAGATAAAAGCCCAGGGAGGAAGAACAACCAGCATAGTGATGGAGCAGAAGCGATGTCTATGTGGTGTGTGTCCATCAGATGGTTCTCAGACAGCCTCATGGGGTTTCTCCCAAAATCCACATGGCATGGAGAGGCCAGGATGAGGAGAGTTCAAGCACAAAAAAAGAAGCAGCATCCTAGCTGGTTTGGGTCACTTCATAGAACGTCGACCTGCAGACTGAAAGGTCCCAGGATCAAGTCCATCAAGGGCAAGGGCGCATGCCCAAGTTGTGGGCTTGAATCCCAGTAAGGGGCATGTAGGAAGCAGCTGATCAATGATTCTCTCTCATCATTGATCTCTCTCTCTCCCCCTTCCTCTCTGAAATAGAATATATATATATATATATATATATATATATATATATATATATATATACCTCCAAGCCATGCCCACCAGAGAGAATTAACCCAACCAAGATGGCAGCCACAGAGCTGGAGCAAGCAGGAGGCTTGGTTGCCCCGGCAATGGAGGAAGCCAAGCTTCTTGCCTGTCCTGGCCGGCTGTGGTGTCCACTCAATGCAACAAAGTTTCAATTATAGAAGATAAATAAATCCCAGATACCTGCTTCCAGCCAGCCTCACTGGGAGCTTGGGTCACTGGGGGCAGTGGTCAGCCTGCAAACAGCCATCAGCCACTCAGCCAGACTGGCCAGGCACCCCAGCAGGAAACCCTACCCTAAAGGTGGTGTGGCCAGCCTGAAAATGGCCCTCAGCCTCTCACCCAGGCTGGCCAGGCACCCCAGCGGGGACCCCACCCTGAAGAAGCTGTGGCCAACCTGTAAACAGCCATAAGCCCCTCACCCAGGCTGGACAGGCACCCCAGCGGGACCCCCACCCTGATCCAGGACACCCTTCAGGGTAAACCAGCCAGCCCCCACCCATGCACCTATATAACAAAAGGGTAATATGCAAATGGACCCTAACAGCAGAACCACTGGGAATGACTGGTCACTATGACACACACAATCAATGCAGGAGCTGCCCCTGGTGATCAGTGTGCTACCACAGGAGGAGCTCTGCTCAGCCACAAGCCAGGCTGATGGCTGCCAGTAGAGCAGTGGTTGTGGGAGCCTCTCCCACCTCCTCAGCAGCGCTAAGGATGTCCAACTGCAGCTTAAGCCTGCTCCCCGCTGGCAAGTGGACATCCTCCGAGGGTCCCCAGGCTGCCAGAGGCATGTCTGACTGCCAGCTTATGCCTGATCCCCCAGGGAGCAGGCCTAAGCCAGCAGGTGGACATCCCCCAAGGGGTCCTAGACTGCAAGAGAGCACAGGCTGGGCTGAGGGACGCCCCTGAATGCACAAAAATTTGTGCACCGGGTTTCTAGTATGTATGTATGTGTGTGTGTATGTGTGTGTATGTGTGTGTTGCCTGCAACCCAGAGGAATGCAATAGCAAAAGCATATATTTCAGGCCCACCCAGGAGCAACCCAGTTAACTGACAAACATGCAGAATGCTCACAGGTTGGACACAAGTACATACAGGAGAAACCTGAGACATGCCAATCCAGTACCAGATGGGAATTCGGATGTATCAAGCTCCAGTCAGAAGAACAGAAGCCTCTCTAGGGATTTCCAGGAGAAAGGATTTAATAAAGAGAACCAGTTAAACAGGTGTTAGAGACAAAGAGCAAAAATGAGACACCGAATCACCCAAATATTAGTAATGTGAAAAAAAATAGTGACCATCCCTAAATATGGAGAGAGAGAAAAGAAAGAAGGTGAGGTTACTGCATCTGGAAGGTGGGAGGAGAGCATTCTTCTTCCATTGTTGTTACTCAAACTTTTGAGACCAGTGCTGGTGGCACCTCAGAGGGTGGAGCATGGCTAACGCTAGGGATGTAAAGAGGAAGCATGACCTTCCCCTTTTGCGTGAGGAATCCTCACAGGAACTGGAAATATATGAAGCATCCTTTGCCTTTCCTTCTTCCTTGGAATTCCCACCAGTGTCTTCCTGATTAGAAGCCAAGGGACAAAGGGTTATGAGAAAGTTAGTTAGGAGACTTCAAGCCCCAGCATCTCTGCAAATGCCAACATCAGTAGATGAAGATTCAGGCCACATGTTCTCCCCCCTCCACCCCAATTTGGTGCTAAATAAATCCCTCCCCACCCAACTCTGGGACATAGATGCAACTCAAGAAGATCCCATTAAATGGACTGAAATCAAATATCCACCACATCCTGTATAATAAAACCCTAATATGCAAATCAGTTGAATGGTGGAACAACTGGTCGCTATGATGCACACTGACCACCAGGTGGTAGATACTCAATGCAGGAGCTGTCCCCTGGTGGTCAGTGTGTTCCCACAGGGGGAGCGCCGCTCAGCCAGAAGCTGGACTCATGGCTGGTGAGTGCAGTGACAGTGGTGGGAGCCTTCCCACCTCTGCAGCAGCACTAAGAGACCCTCAGGAGATGTCTGACTGCCAGTTAGGCCTGCTCCCCAAGGATATCCCTTGAGGGGACATCCCTTGAGAGGTCCTGGACTGTGAGAGGGTGCAGGTCAGGCTGAGGAACCCTGCCTCCTTCCCAGTGCATGAAATTTCATGCACAAGGCCTCTAGTTTAAAATAAGGTTCAAATATAGAAATAATGTCAGGTTATAAAAAATACAGTTGTCCTTAACATAAAATCAAACTTTTATAGAAGATTTACAATATTCTTCTGACCTGGCCTTTGTTCTCTCCTTCAGCCTCCCCCAGCATTATCTTGAATCCCTACTTCCCCCATCATATTATCCCCCCTCCACCTACATACTCTAATAATCTTTTTTGAATTCCTGAAACTCTCCATGATCTAAGACTTTGCCTATATAGTTCTTTTAGCTAGGAACGTTATGTTCTATCTAACCTCCTTCACCAAGGCAGCTCCTATTCATCTTAAAAGTCACTGATGAGCAACTGTATGAGTTTTCTACTGCTGCACACATATTACCACAAACTTAGTAGCTATAAAAAACATCCATTTATTAGTGCATATATCTATAGGCCACAAGTCCAGCCAGGCTCAACTGGGTCTCTGCTTAGACTCTCATGAGGCTGAGCTCAAGATAAGAACCAGGCTGAGTGCTTATCGGAACCCTAGGGAAGAATCCCCTTCGAAACTCATTCAAGCTTTGGCAAGGTTAATTTCTTTTCTTTAAAAAAAGTATATTTTATTGATTTTTTACAGAGAGAAAGGGAAAAGGATAGAGAGTTAGAAACATCGATGAGAGAGATACATCAGTCAGCTGCCTCCTGCACACTCCCTACTGGGGATGTGCCAGCAACCAAGGTACATGCCCCTGACTGGAATCAAACCTAGGACCCCTCAGTTCACAGGCCGACACTCTATACGCTGAGCTAAACCAGTAAGGGCAAGGTTAATTTCCTTGTGATTGAAAAGGTTCCCATTTCCTTGCTGGCAGTCAGCCAGGGGTCACTCAGAGCTCTCAGGTCATTATCACATGACCCCCTTCATGTTCAAATTCAGCAACAGTGGTGAAGCCAAGCAAGCACCTCTCTGACTTTTCCTCTGCTACCAAATGGAGAAAAAACTCTGCTTCTAAAGGGTTCATATGATTAGATTATGTCCACCAAGACAATCTTCCTTTTGATTAACTAATTCAAAGTCAACAGATTAGTAGCAGTAATTACATCTGCAAATTTTGTTACCTTAGGTAACATCATTATAAATGTGATACCACATTATGTTCAGAGTCCGAGGGACTAAGGTCAGAAATCTTGGGACTTCATCTTCAGAATTCTACCTACCACAGAGGCTTTCTCTGATACTCTAAACTGGGGTGCTTTTTTCTCCTTTGTGCTCCCCTATCATCATTTATTCCAGTTGTGTCGCTTGTTAAAGACTTTTGAATAATCATTTGCTTAATGCAGATGATCCCCAGTTTCCATAACAGCAAAATGAGGATAATTATGGCATTTACATCAATAAGATGTTAGAAGGATTAATTTTTCCATGGAAAACAATAATAACATGGCCTGAAACACACTTGGGGTTCAAATGATGTTAGCTGCTAATATTATTGAAATATTGAAATTGCTAGTATTAAAAATTATTAGGTTTTAAAGAGGGAATCCATGTATCTTACCTATCACTGCATTCCCAACAGCTAGCCCAGTGCTTACTTGGCACATCTCTATCTGGCAGGAATGGGCAAACGAATATGGAATTCAAGAGCTAACCAAAAGTCTATAGAGTAATATTCTCTGAAAGAAATGGAGACAGTCATAAATTACCAGAAGCCCAAGAAGTGTTTTCAGATTCACAATGCCAAGTGAAAAGTGATAGGCACAAAATATCTCATGCATTAACACAGAAAGTCATTATCACACAGTCTCCAATGCATAAATCTTGTAAGTACATTGTTAAAACAAGATTTTAAATAAAGGAGTAATGGAAAATAAAACTGACAACTTATTGTCTCATCTAGAGCAACATGTTCTTTGTACAAATTATTATATCCTCAAACAGCACTGAAATGGATATAAATGCTTATTGTTCCAAATTATCCTAATTATCTATTTGAAGCCTATTTACTAACCCAGTCGAGATGTTTTTTCTGTTTTTTTTCTGAGGGTGGTTGAGGGGATGTGGAAAGCCGTATTTCCTTTCTGGCTTCATAAATGTTTTCTCTAATTAGTTAACTTCCATTTTATAGTAGATAAGTTTTTGTTTTCATAATGAATGACAGAGTTCCACTGGAAATTATAGCCTTTTATCCTAGAGATTATAAAGCTATTATAATGACTTTGAGACAGAAGGCTGTTATAATGGTTTCATTGAAAGGATTTTAGAGAAGATTGCCTATGACTTTCTTAGAACACGGAGCAAAAAACAATACTGTGTGCAGAGAAAACATTTACGTTGTCCCCTATTGCCTGGCTTCACCTACCCTATAAGAAAGCATGTATTTAATTGTTGTGTGAACATACAGCTCCTAGAACATGTATCAGTAACTTTGGAAAATCCAGATTTCTTTGCAAATTGGTCAAGCTAACATTTTTTACCATCAGCAACAAATAGTATTTAATCAAAAGAGGCTTTCTTGAACGCAGACATTTTAAAAATAAAATTCTCTCACAGACTTTATCTGAATGAAGACCAATTAAATCAGTTCACTCATTCTTTCATTCACTTTTCAAAAAATACAGGGTCTCCCCCCCCCAAAAAAAATGTATATATAGACTTTAAGAGCTGGTAACTCACTTAATGTTCACTCCTTTTTAGGTTTAACTGATTTGAAATAATGGGTGAAGCCAGAGTAAGATTTTAACAAGGAAAATTTATCCACTAGATTTGTTTTATGGGGATACATAAAAAATAAACTTTACTGTAGAAAACCTGCAACAGTTGACAAAATGAGAGTGCACAAATACTGAATAAAATGATTCTTGATTTTTGCAATTCCATTGCTTCTCGTTATCCGCAGTGCCTGGACCAGAACAGTAATCAGTTTGAAAACAGGCATTGACAAAAAAAAAAAAAAAAGTATTCATTTTTGTAGATACTTTTAAATTTTGAAAATAAATAATGTTAACAAAAATTGACTTTATATAATGTATATATAACTCAAAGTATATACATGTATATTTTGGAACAACTTATGTTTATTTAGAATTTAGTATATGCCAGTCACAAGGTCAAACATAAAATAGAAGATGCTGAATAAGTACAGCACTAGAACTTTAAGTTTTATTTAATCCTTTGTTTTCATTGGTCTGTTTCTTTAAAATTCAGATTAATTTCAAATCTTAGATCTGGGAGCTCATGTTCATTTTCAGTGGCCATAAATAGCAATTCTCATTACATTATTTTTTAAGTGTTTCATCACAGACTAGAAATACTCTATTTTATGCATTTATTTATTTATGCTCCTAGAGTTTTCAAAAATAAGATTTAATGCAGCTTTCTTATATAAATAATAAAATACTATAAATTAGAAAGAGCTGACAAATAAAAATAAATTAATGGTAAAGTTATAAAATAGAACTGGAAATAGGACTAATAAAAAATAGGGTTGTGAGTATTTGCTATATATAGGTAGGTAACAAATTTCACTCTGAGCTTTCTAATATCCACTGCAAAAGGATCATTTATTCAGTTTTGTGTTTGTGCCTAAGACTAAGCTAAAACAATTGTTCAGCAGAAATACAACTATTTCTGACACCTAGAGTAGAATAAAATTTTTCAAAAGAATTCTTGGAAAAAGAACTATGAACGTTTCTTTCAGCAGATTAGTTTCTCATCCTCCACACCTTTGACGTATTGGCTGGGTAACCCTTTGCTGTGGAGGGCATGTCCTGTGTATTGTAGGGTCTGGAACAGTAATTCCTGGACTCTCTCCACTAGATAATGGTAGCACCCTCGCCCAGCTGTGACAACCAAAAATGCCTTCAGATATTGCTAAATGTCTCAATGTCTCCTGGAAGCTTTGAGTAAAAACAAAGATCTATCTGTCAGGAGACAATTTTCCACGGGTCTATATTGTGTCTACATGTCTTTTGCACTGACTACTTTGGTCTGAATGATATCCTCAAGGATGTTTATGTGATAAACCACCGTGGAGGGTAGAGATGATATCTCCCTCTGGAGCAGGGAGCAGTCATGCTTTTGTTTATTGACCTTTATTAAAGATTTATGTTCCATAAGCTCAGGTTTCTCTCTTCTAACACAACCTACTCTATGTATAGGTATCATCTGGCTCTTTTCTCATTGTCCTGTGAGAACTGGGGAGATGTTTAAACTCTGGCTATTGCTATTACCATGAGTAATAAACTTCTTTGTCCCTGACCTAGGAGTCTCATGTCTTCCAACAGCTTCAGCAGGATATCTTGTTAGCTTGCAAGTAAGGTAAAATCTCAGACCCTTCATGGTTCTTGACAAAACCACCCCCTAAGGAATTCTCTTCTAATTTATGCCTCTAAATGAACCTCTAATAGTGGGGAAATTTAATCTGTTTTTTACAGACATATCCCCATCACTCAAAACAGTGCCTGACATAAAGTGTTACTTAAATATCCTATATAATAAAAGCCTAATATGCAAATTGTCCCCTGAGGTGGTTGTTTGACTGAGAGTTTGACCACTTGTTATGACATGCACTGACCACAAGGGGGCGGCATGGAACATGGTGGGCATTGGTGATGCAGTGCTGGCAGTAGGCAGCAGTAGAGGCACTGCCAGCCCCTATGAGCGGGACCTGACAAGAGCGAGATAGTGGTGGGATTGTGAATCAGATGAGTGTGTGGCGCCAGGTCAAGGGGGTGAGAGCAGTGACCTGATCGCCCTGCTGATCACTCTGTAGACAGCAACCAGCAGCAGAGGTGTGAGGCGGGGCCACCGTCAGGCTCCCAGTCACGGAGGGAGCCAAGGGGGAACCCGGCCCTGATTGATTGCCCTACAGGTGGGATGGTGGAGCAGGTGAGGGGGCGGTGCCACACCAAAGTGGGGTGCTAGGCGGGGCTGCTGGCCTGGGAGGCTGGGAGCGTGAGCGGGGGCCCAATCTCTGCAGGCCACACTGAGGAACCCCACCCATGCACGAATTCATGCACCCGGACTCTAGTTCATAAATAATTGAATGAAATTAAAAGTATTCTTTGGACAACACATGTTTAATACAAGATCCTTACCAAAAAAAAAAAAAAAAGAATTCTGTCACTCCAAATGTAAGAGTTTACAAAGTAGAAAAATATCACCCTGTACCAATCTATTCAGAAAATATTTCTTAAAACTTTAAGCAATTCCATTTAAATGAATATTAGTTTCCCACTACTTTTGTGACAAAGCCCAAAAACCTTAATAAGGCATAGGGCCACTTTAACTTTATTTGTGCATGTCCCATTAGCTTCTCTCCAGCCCCACCACATTCACACAGAGCTCCTGGGAAGATTCTGAACTATTTCAACAACCTGATAGGGCAAGTCATACTATCTAGATCTGGCGCATACTGGAATGTTCTCCACCCACCACCTTCTCTTTTACCTCTCACACCTATGAATCCATTGGGTCTTAGTTTATACAACACACCTTTTGGGAAGCATTCTGTGGTGTCCGTCACAATGACCAAAACTGCCGTCCAAACCCAGGTTAGACTCAGTCAGAGCACACTCTTTTCCCATTCACTCCGTATTGTATTACTCTGCTTACTTCTTCCCCAGTATTTATCACTCTCGGAAATTATTTTATTCATTTGTTTAGTGAATTATTTCCTGTCTTCATGGAACTAGGGCATGTGACACAGAGTAGGTCATCAATAAGTACTACTCAAATAAATAAAAAAAAGCTAAATGGAGGGACATTATAATTCTTTATTACATTTCTCCTTTCATTTATAAGCTCTATCAGACTATAAAGTCCATAAGAGAAGAGACCTCATCTACTTTATTTTTACAATGTCTGGGACAGTATAAAAAGTTTTTTATAAAGATTGCTAAGGCCTAGCTGATTTGGCTCAGTGGACAGAGCGTCAGCTTGAGGACTGAAGGATCGAAGATTTGATTCCAGTCAAGGGCATTATGCCTGGGTTGCAGGCTCGATCCCCAGTAGTTTCTTAGCCCTAAAAATGAGAATTAATACAATATTTGAGATGATATAGACTTTAAATGTTATCCAGGATAGCTATTTAAAAATGCTGTGTAGCCCTGGCCCGTGTGGCTCAGTACTCTGCAATGAGGGATTTCCTGATCTATTCCTGATCCTGGCACCTGCGTGGGGAGCAGAGGGGAGGGTGAGGTGAAGGGGGGGCACCAGTTTGTGGTAAAAGGTATGCAGGAGGCATGCTCTCACATTGATGTTACACTCTCTCCCTCTCCCTTTCTAGCACTCTTAAAAAAAATCAATAAAACAATCTTTAAAAAAAAACCCACAAAAACCATGTATGTGACTTTGCTCAGCAAACTATTCCTATTGCTTCTGTTGTGACCCATTTTTTACTCCCCTACCTGTTGTTTCCCCAAATTCCAGTTTCCACTTCATCATGCCTACTAAGCAGCTAGGAATTTCCAGCACCAGGACACCTGGAGGAGTTGCGATCTGGAGGAACATTTACATTTCCGCACTCCCTTTACTTTCTATCTTGTTAATTGAAATTTGGCATAACCACAGTGGAAAGAGGGACAGGGCAGTGTGGATGTTTGTGGCTGACAGAGATGTGTGCATGAGAGTGACAGGGGATGAAAAAATGATCAAACAGCTAGTAAGATGAAAGGGCAAGGACTGGGAGAACTTTCTGCATATCCTAACATGTTGATAGATGTGCCAGGAACAAACACGTTTTGCAAAAAAAAGAACTGTCTGTGGAGGTGGGGCTCTGGAAAAGGATTCTGCCCTAAAAGTGTGTTAAAGTTACATTAAAATGTTTCTTGAAGGACTAATCAATAAACTAATAGTTATAGAGCACAGATATCTGACTACTAAATATCTTTAGTATCCATAAGGCACAGACCTACCTTTCTAAATAAACAAGTAACTATAGGGGCAGATTTACTGGCCCTTTAAGCCATTTCATGAGGAAATATTCTATCCAGATATTTCTGGATAGACTATTATTTAAATATAAAAGATAATTAACAAAGATACTTAAAAAGTGTAAGATTATATGGGGATGATTGCTTTTGAGTCGCACAGCAATTGCCACTTTGCTGAAGAAGAAAAAAGTTACAATGAGAAATAATTTTTTATTCCCATTCATAACAGGGATCAGTGTAACCACCACTTTTTTTTTTTTTTTCCACCAAAAGCTCTCATATTAGGCTTTCTTCTGAACACAGTACTTCCTTTCAAAGTATCAGTAGTGACTGTGAAGGCCTTGGTAAACTAGAGAGTGTATTCTACTGCCCTCTGCTGGAAGATGGAGAGAGTTATCACCCATCAAATAGGATTGCTAGAGCAAGAGGAGGAAATGGCTGCTCTCTCCATAATTCATTCAAATAGTTACATATCACCTGACAGCCAGAGTACCATCTATTATAAACGATAGATATATGATAATTATTATGACAATGGTTGATAGATAGATGATATATAGATATAAATGATAGATAATAGAATATTATTCAGAGACAAGAGTGCAATTTATATTAGATTATTCACAGAACTCAGTTAAACTTCAACAACATTGAAAAATAAAACTAGTATACTCCTTTAAAAATTATAAGCATTTGACAAGTAAGGAATGTGGAAGGAGTTGATTTTAGCCAATGTGCAGATAATTGATGAACTGAAGCTGCTCAGTAGAGGGGAAAGATCTATGTTAAAACAGGAAATTGATGTCAAAAAGATAAAGAATAAATGGATGGGTAAAGGAGACCTTATCACAACAGTAAAATTCTTTTTTAAAATATAGTTTTATTTCAGAGAAGGAGAGATAGAAACATCAATGATGAAAGAGAATCATTGATCATCTGCCTCCTGCACGCCCCATACTGGGGATCAAGCCTGCAACCTGGGCATTTGCCCTGACTGGGAATTGAACCATGACCTCCCGGATCGTAGGTCAAAGCTCAACCACTGAGCCACTCGGGCGGGGCAGCAGTATAATTCTTTATTGTGTTTCTCTACTCGCTACGAGCCCTGTTGGACTATAAAATCCATAAGAGCATTTAATAACAACACTCAGTAACTAATTGCATTGCTCTGTGCCTTAACCTTTAAACTAAAAGTTTTATTCCAACATTACAAGTTTACTGAGGGTGACAAACAGGTGTGTGTGTGTGTGTGTGTGTGTGTGTGTGAATTTTCTTAAAATACATGCTATATTTGATTTCTTCATTTTATTTGAATCTTAGGTTTAATTCAAAGTTTGCAGAAGACGTATGTGAAATATAATGGCTTAAAATTTAATGGCTCCTAGTTTGAGAACATGTTGTAACCTCCCTCTCCAGGTACTGTTGACATTCTCTTTCATGTCTGATTGAGGCATCTTGACTCACTGGGGTTGTGTTTGGGCTTGAATACTGGCTCAGCAATGCTATTCCAATTGTTGAGCAAGGAACTAGCATGGCTTTCAGATTCAAACAACTTGGCTTTGAATTTCTGCTCTAAAAAAAAAACAACAACATGTAATGACTGTTGGAGCGAACACTTGCATAATATGTACCCTGTAGAAGAGCCCACAAGGGAGGTACCGCTCATCATCCCCATTTATCAATAAGGGAACTAAGGCACCAAGAGTGTTCAGTAACTTTCACACATGTAGCTCTCAGGGCTAGAAAGTGGTGCAGTCAGGATTCAAGCCCATGGCTCAAAGGGTCTGGAATCCTTGCCCTTAAGCCCTAACATTATGCCACCTCTTTTCTCTGAATCTTATTTTCTTCATGTATAAAATGATAGTAAAGAAACTCAGCTTGCTGGGTTTGGGGGAAGACTAGGAAAAAATAACATAAAGCATGACGCACCAATCCTGGTTTCCAGGAGGAACTGAACAATGTCGTTGCTAGTATTTTATCCCTTGATGACGTGGTGCTTACAGACGACTTGACATTTACCCAGTCTTTAACGGCAAGGACTCACTCAATAAGGCTATTACCAGGCCTTCCTGCAGAACACAGCCAGGAAAAGAACCCAGGCCACCTTTCCCAGAGCCTTCGTTTTAGGGGAAAGAACAATGATGCCTAGAGAACATAAAAGGTTCGTCCCAGGAAGCACTGAAACTGGACCCTGGAACTCCTCATTGTCAGGTTTGTATGTCATTTCTATCACTGTGTTTTCTCCCAGTACAGATTGCTGTCTGAATATCCCCACCTCTGAAAGTTCTGTGAGAATATCTAGACTGCCTTTTTGGGGTCAGATCTTAAAGCTAATCAAATCACACGTGTCAGTTGAAGAAGCAAAACAGAAAAATAATGACAGTACATATCCCCCAATAGGTTTTAGACCTCATGGCATCTCATAGATAAAGGTTTCCCCTTTCCTTCCTTGATTCACACATCCTTTCTTTCTCCCTTTCTCCTTTATCAAAATAACTGAACCCTGAATTTCCAGTATGATCACATTTATTCAAAGGAAGTTTCATTTCACATATACATATATCTTCTCTCTCTCTCTCTCTCTCTCTCTCTCTCTCTCTCTCTCTCTCTCTCTCTCTCAAGTTTCATAGAACCATCTGAACCTAAATTTTCTGAAGTCTTTTTTTAAAGAAAAATTCTTAAGCTTTACTTTTAATTTGCTGAATCAATTTTAAGTGTGGAGACTGAGAATTTGTATTAACTGTGCACTCCCCTCTAAAGCACCTAGAAAATTACCACCTTAGAGCAGATATCCAAAGTCAAACATAGGGGGCAGCACAGTATATCTCTGAAGTTTGCATTCCCAGGACTGAGAAATCTGGCTTCCCCTACTTTCTTCTCTGCTCCTACCTCTTCTCCACCTTCTTCCACCATAGTGTCTCTCTCTCTGTCTGTCTGTCTGTCTGTCTCTCTCTCCTATTTGCCTTTCCTCTTCTTAGCAAAAATAGGATCTGGGTATGTTAGATGTGTATGAATTTCAGAGCAGCATTTATGGATGTGTATAAGAGTGTGCTCGGATTGTTGCTTTTAATCACATTTCTTAATTTATGACCACATATTTATTTTTATTTTTAAAATATATTTTTTATTGATTTCAGAGAGGAAAGGAGAAAGATAGAGAGACAGAGACAAAAACATCAATGATGAGAGAGAATCATTGATTGGCTGCCTCCTGCACATCCCCTTCTGGGGGTGGGGCTCAAGCCCACAACCCTGGGCATGTGCCCTTGGCTGGAATCGAACCTGGGACGCTCTATCCACTGAGTCAAACCAGCTAGGGCTATAGCAACATATTTAGATTCAAAATCATAATTCCTTTTAAAAACTGGCCAAATCTCCATGGAAATCACTAGGCAGTTTCAGGTGAGTTAATCACCCAGAATAAGGTCATCTCAGGACTTTGTAGAGTCAGCAGGTTTCAAGGACTCCTCTCTGGCCAGTGTGTTGAGAAAATGAATCAGAGAAGAAGCAGCACAGAAAAGCACAACTGTCTTCCTCAAGTAGCCCAAGCCCTGCCAGGGAGTCCATGCTAAAAGAAAGATGGCGGCCCTGACATGGAAATGCTAATTGAGAAGGTGGTGGAGACCCATGTGGTGTGGCCAGCTGGGAGACAATGCAGTGCGCATGGAGCATTGGGAAGGGAGAGGAAAATACACTTCTTTCACATGCGCTATGTCTTCCCCCACTTTCCCTTCACCATACCTATCCACGACCAGTTGGTTAGACGCAGCACTTCCTCCACCTGACTGACATTTTGTACACAATCAGGGTGGCTATGAAGGTGACATTCTTCTACTTCCAGCACTCACAGCTTCAACATGATTGACTTAAATGATGAATGCAATCCCATAATTTACCAAGATCTGGACCGGCCCCTCTAGTTGAACTAATTAGTTACTATAAGCATCTACAAGTCCAAGTTGCACAGAATAGGTGGAAATCAATTTATTCTCATGAGTCATTATTTAGAAGTAATGTCCAACCCAGAGACCACAAGAGAGATATCGCAGAGTTGCCATTCTTGACTCGTAGAGCATCATGAGGCAACACGGGTGTCCTCCCCGCGTCTCCAGGTTTCAGGGGAGAAGTCTTTTGTTCCCTTGCAGCATGTCTTCAGCCCCGATTACTCCATTAACCATTCCATATGTCTCCTCCTGTATAGAGTGTTTACACTCCCTGGTTGCCTGGACCATTGATGTGGTTTCTCCAAAATATTGCAATGTTATTCTTCAGATCTTTCCCATGTGTCTGCTGCTCTAACCTGTATAAGTAAATAACAAACGGAAAGCTGTCATTACTACACCTTACTTGTGAGCCGCAAAATTATATGGTTCACTCATAAACCCTCTGGTAAAAGAGGCTTTTATGACTCTAAGTTGAAAAATTTCAGGGGATTTCCATGTAACTTCAGGTTAGATTCCATGGTACTAATTAGGACATTTCAGCTGCATGTGATAGCTCTCTTTTTAAAAAATACATACATTTTTACTCCTGTAAACATTTTCACCTAGAAATCCCACCATCTGTCAGTAATGAGGAATGATTAGTACAGGTGTAATATTTGTAGAAGGTTGACAGGTAAAAAATCTGGTCCTCACTCCCCCATTATCAGTTTGCCATACTTCAAGCAAACCTGGCACATGTATGCACAAATTTACATAGTAATAAAGTCCCAATCTATAGGTAATTCTTCACTTCTCAAAATACACTATCAATTTTATTTTTACAAATGATCTCTTTAAGTATTTTAAAAATATAGACTTTATTTCACAAACATAAAAAATAGCAATTTTAATAACCTATTTATTGAAGGCTCATTTTATTAACTAATTAAGAACCTGAAAGAAATAGGTGCTTTGTATAAATATGCCTTATATATTTTTTCTTCCTACAGTCAAATAGACAACTTCTCAGTTATATTTCTATGCTCCTTTAAAACAAACAAACAAACAAACAAACAAACTATTGTCTAGGTTCAACAATCCCCATTCAGTTCATCAATAAATGTTTATTGAAGACCAGACATTCTAGACACTGGGGATATACCAGCAAATTTTTTTTTTAAGCCTGATGTTTCTACCCTCACAGTGCTTACATTCTAACTTGTGTTATGTAATGGAAGAAAAAGAGCTAGGAAATGAGAGGTTTGGGTTCTAATCTTTATTTTCCAATTGAAGCATTTCACTTTTCCTAGCCTCACAGCTGTTCTTCCTATTAGATGATTGTTTTTTAAAATATCTTTTTAAAAAATGTGCTTTTTATTGATTCCAGAAAGAGAAAAGGAAAGGGGGAGAGAGAGAGAGAGAGAGAGAGAGAGAGAATCATCAATGATGAGAGAATCATCAGTCCGCTGCCTCTTGCACAGCCCCTAATGGTGATCAAGCCCAAAACCTGGGCATGTGCCATGACCAGAAATTGAGCCACAATCTCCTGGTTCATGGGTCAATGCTCAGCCACTGAGCCACACCCACCTGGCTTAGCATATCTTTTAAGCACCTCATTTAACTGTATTGAAATTTAATAAAACAGCATGGATACAAGAAGTTATGTAGACAAAAGAATGTAAGAGGCACCTATGGGACATACTGAGGAATATGCCAAGTTATCTAGCCTCAAAAAAGTGTCCATCTTGCCCAAGGAGATGCTATGTCAAGAAAGATATAATGATGGCTAATTACTAAACTGTGTGCTGATGACGCTAACTGCAACTGTAGGAATTTGTAAGACTCAACTAACAGGAGGATGATTCCAGCAGAAGTTGGAACCTGGATTGGGTCCTGGGTAATATTGCAATTAGAAGGTTAGAAAAGTCTAGAGATGGACATTGGAATGATGAGGCTGATGCCCAATGGTGAGAATGGCTTGGTGAGATGGAGAAAATAATCAACTGAATAAAAGGAATGGAAAACATTTTGGAATTCTTAAAGTCCAGAAGAAGGTTTGATGCAATAGAGAGTCAGTCAAATACTCATAAAGGAGAAATGCTGTCTTAGGAAGGTCTGTGCTGGATGCTGATTCTACTGTAATTTTCTCTTGTGAACAAGAGAAAATTACATTTTATCCTAACATATTCAGCCTCTCCCGATGATAGGAATCCTTCATTTTCCAGATCCAGTAAAAATTCTGAAATCTTGGAAGAAAGGAAGAAACATATGTACCCCTTTGTCCCAAAAGAAAACTATCATCAATATACCTCTGGCCCTCCACTATACCTATTTGGGAAGATCCAAAAGGTGAAGCAAAAGTTTTGACTCAACATTCCTCTATCAAGCTAAAGCAGAGTTCTGTAGCTTTCAGCCATACACTCGTAAGGTGTGGCAAACTTGAAAGACTGGCGGAAAAGCTAATTAATATAGGTTTAATTCCTTAATATAGTAAATGCCTGGAGAAACTGCTCTTGAGAATCTCAAAGTAATTTGGTGAATCAGATAGGAAAAGGTTTAACAGAAAATTCAAAGTAATAAATGGCTTAAGTAAGATGAAAATTTACTTCTCTTTTATATATATATAAAAAAAAAATCCGGAGGTAGGCAGCCTGGTGTTGCTGTAGTGACTCCAGTTGTCAATGGTTCAGATGTTTCTATCCTTTTGCTCTACCATCCAAACTCTGGCTTCCCTCTTTAAGATTCAAATCGTGGTCCAGGGTGACTGCCATCATACCCACAATGCAGGCAAGAGGAAGAGGGAAGAGACTTGAGAAAGTCTAAATGTGCCTTTCCCAGTTGCATAGTTCTCTTTGAGCACCCTTCCTGAAGTCTCCCACTACACTGCACCAAGGGCTCCCTGACCATCAGAGACTGGGAAAGATAGCCTGTTAGCAAGGTTTACAAAGTAGCTGTGTTTCAAAGTCTGAATACAAAATCTTTACAAATGAAAACAAAACAAAGTGAGAAATACTGGGAGTGATGGTTGAGGTAGGTAAAGACCAAGATTGTCTAAGTGTTTTGCTAAGGATTAGACAGGAAATCAAAAGAAGGACCAGCTGCCAAAACTGAGGCTAGTCTTCTGCCTTAAAGATTGCTGAAATGTGTTAATTTACACTCACTCAGATTCTCTAAATATTAACATTCTACCTCTCGCCTCATATACATCCAAAGTACTTCCATGTGTGTTTCCTGAATGTGAAGACATTCTCTTATACAGCCACACATAATTTTCAAAATTAAGAACTTAGTATTGAGAGAATACTACTTATAATCCATCATTTTATATAGGTTTTGGCAAGCATATCAATGATGTCTTTTATAGCAAAAGAAAATACCAGGTCATGCATTGCATTCAGTTGGCATATCTCTTTAATCTCTAACATGGAACAGTTTCTCAGTCTTTCTTTTATGATACGGGCAATTATTTTGTAGTCTATCACCCAAATCGCATTTCTCCAGTGTTTCCTCCTCATAAGGGGAAAAGAGTGGCTTTAGAGAGGAGACACCTGGCAGACACTATTTGAGCCATGCCATCATTTGCCTTCTGATATAATATAATGAGAAAGTACAATTTTTATGCTATTCCTGCAAAGTCTAATTTAATTCTTTTATTTCTTGTAACTAGAGGCCCAGTGCATGAAATTTGTGCACGGGGGGGGGGGGTGTCCCACAGCCCAGCCTGCACTCTCTCCAATCTGGGACCCCTCTGACCTAAACGGGCAGTTGGACATCCCTCTCACAATCCAGGACTGCTGGCTCCCAACTGCTCACCTGCCTGCCAGCCTGATAACCCCCTAACCATTCCCCTGCCAGCCTGATAGACACCTAACTGCTCCCCTGCTGGCCTGATTTTCTCTAACTGTCGACCCATGCAGGACTGGTTTCCCCCAACTGCCCTCCCCTGCAGGCCTGATCGCCCCCAACTGCCCTCCCCTGCAGGTCTGATCGCCCCCAACTGCCCTCCCCTGCTAGCCATCTTGTGGTGGCCATCTTGTATCCACATGGGGATGGCCATCTTGTGTGTTGGAGTGATGTTCAATTTGCATATTACCTCTCTATTATATAGGATATGAAAAAACATTTAAAAAATGACTTCCATGCTTCCCTCATCTATCTGTTTTAATTACATGATAGACCAAGTGTGTTTATAATTACAAGTAGTGAGGTCAACCACCTTATTTGTTCAAGATCTAAATAGTTCGCAAAAGATGATGAGTGCTCTAGAGTACCAAATACTTTTTTTTTTTTTTACTTATGATCACATCTGGGTTTCCATAACTTCCTTCATCCTTTGTATCAAATCAATTATGTTAGATACATAATATGTCACTATTCCTTTGTGTATAAATATGTAGACTCAGAATCTGGAAAGTTAAAAGAAAAATTTAGTTCCCATCCAATGTTGTAGAATGTGAAAGAGAGAATAATATTGCTCACTGTGTTATTTTTTTGAACCAATTCCTAAATTTGGTTTAGGCTTCTTCACTAAGATCAAACTATCATAAAAAATACTTAAAGTATTTTTTAAGATAAATTTTCTGTCTCTTGTCCCATGAATGTCCAAAGTATAATATTGCAATTATTTGCATAGAGAAGGAAAGCTATATTTTTCCCCACTATCTAATAGCAACCAACGCCAAAATTAAAAATTTCAGAGCCAGAAGAGGATTAATTCCTTATGAAACCTAAGCTACACAAAAATAAAAAGAAACATGTTTTCTTTATCAGCATTTGTTATTTATCTTCCTTTACCATATCTCATTTATTTTATTTGTTTCATTTTGTATCAGGGATTAATCTGGAATGTCTGACTTTAATGACAGATCCCCTTTATACAAAACTTTTAAAATATGATTTTTAATATAATATATTCCTAACGTCAAAGCCTGTGGACAGGGAGTATCAACAGTTTCTAATAACCTTTTAAAGATTACATGAGTAATGATCCAAGGAACAGGGCAAATGAAAATCACTAGGGAAAAAATCAAAGAGGTAAAAGCAAACATAAAATCAGTAAGTGAAAATAGGGCAGGACTTGTTTTCAGAACAGAATAATCTACTCCCTAATGACTCAAGAGATGTCTCTTACTCACTGCACAGACTCAGGGTGGTCTCTTAACCTTATCTTTTGACCCAATTTCCCTATATATCAAAGGTAATAACCAGGCCACCCTATGTTGTTCAACTAGAGGAGGCCCCCCACCAAAATTATTATGGTAAATTGACATATGTTCTTAACATATTTTTAATGAATTACTTAACGAAATTTTGTACCTAGGCTTTAGTGTTTTGTTACAATTTCTCTAAAATATTGTTTTAAAGTAATCAAGTACTGTTAGTAAAAAGTGGTGTTATTGCTGCTTTTTTTAGTTAATTCGCTCTAAATGAATTACACATCTGAACAAAAATATTTGACTTCATAAGTGAATCAATTTATCCAACATCCTTTGCACATCTCTGTCACCAGGAAATTGGTCTTCTTTTCTTTTTTCCTCTCCTGAGTGAGTTTGTTGGCTGATGAAGAAACTACTGGATGCATTTGGAGGTGTGGACTGACTCCTTAGCACCAAGGAAAATTTCATTCATTCCTAGGAGAGATCCTCTGCTCAGAGCCCTGCCTAGCTCTGGCTGGCTTCTTTTTGGCTTGCACACAAAATCTTCATGTACAAGTTCCGGAGGGTCAAGTTGCATCCAGTTCTTCTTGAGTCATGACATTGGCTTTACAACTCCACCTTCAACTATAACCATGGACAAATATCTACCAGTCAAATGCACCTTCCAATATCATTAACATGATTTTCCAGTTGCAGCTGGGAGGAGGTTTCTTTATATTTTCGTAATGCCTGGCATCCATTCCTCCTGTGTCTCTCTCTCTGTGTTCTTTCTTCTCTGCTTTCCTTAAATTTAGGTGTACACCCACCTTCTCTGATTAGAAACTCTCTCTGATTAAAGTCATGTTCCAACTAGTACTGCCTTTCCCTTCTATCCATTTCCCTGTTAGACTAGGTCAGGTATCCTATCCTATATAATAAAAGGCTAATATACAAACAACCAATTGCTATGACATTGACATGCACTGACCACTAGGGGCCAGATGCTCAATGCAGGGGGAGCCACACTCAGCCAGAAGCCCTGAGCTGGGCTCACAGCTGGCGAGCACAGCAGCAGTGGTGGGAGCCTCTCTTGCCTCCACGGCCGCTCTAAGGATATCCCACTGTCAGCTTAGGCCCGCTCCCCTGGGGAATGGGCCTAAGTTGTCAGTCAGACATCCCCCGATGGCTCCTAGACTGCAAGACAGCGCAGGCTCAGCTGAAGGACCTCCCCCCCAAGTGCACAAATTTCATGCACCGGGCCTCTAGTTCCCATATATAAGTGGATTTTAGCCTTATATACATTGTTTCCCTGATTAAATACATAATCAAAGGAATCTTATTTCAATTTCTTCTCATCTCTAGATGGTACAGTGGGCTAGTAGATGAGATAGCACATACAACAGATGCACTTAGAACTTTGCCTGACCTGTGAAGTGTTAGCATCACTATCCTCACCTAAGGTACTACAGACAAGAAACAGGCATCTAACAAATGTTTGTATATTAGTGGGTGGTTTATTTATTTGTTTGGTTTTCATTGTTATGCTCCATTCTTCCGTGGTTAAGTTATGCTGATAAGGAAGTAGACACATTTGAAAACTGCATTAAAGGAAGAGAAAGAAGGAATTAATAGTGTTTTCCTTAGTTAGCATATGTTATGAAAGTTTACAAACTACACTCACAGCAAAAGTATAATCTGGTTCTATCAAATGCAGTGCTTCATTATTCTTTCATTTCTACTCTCAGAAGAAAAAGCAAATATTTTATCACTCATCACAAAGCTTTTAAGAGGATCTGTAAATGTTAATAATATGTGTGTGTTAGGGTATGTGCTTGTAACCAATAGACCTGAGGGATTAAAGAGAAACGTGTTTAAGTTGTTTCCACAGTGAGAGATAGTAGTGAATTGCAGGAGCAAACTTGGTAGAGGAAAATACCCCTGAAAATTAGAAGGTAGAAGAGCTGGGGTTTTGTTCTGACCCATGTAGGATCTTAAGCAAATCATTTCACCTTTCTGAGCCTTACCTTCCTCCTCTGTAAATGGATGGGCCTGGCATAATAGCTCCCAGTTCTAACACTGGTCTCCTAAAGTCCTCAGACAGAACAAGTAGAACTGATTGTTCAACCCAGTTTTGTTTTTACAGAGTTGACTGAATGTAGTTGAATTGAACTATATATTGGATAATGTATTTTTCTATTTATATTAAAAATATAAATGTATCATTCTAAAACATTATTCAGTCTTTTTCTCTCAAATATTACAGGGGGGGAAGATGCATTCGGAGGCAGCTGGTCAATGATTTTCTCTCATCACTGACATTTCTATCTCTCTTCCTCTTTGAAATCAATAAAAATATGTTTAAAAAATTAAGTGAACTAATACATTTAATGTGCTTAGCATAGGGCGTGGGACATGGTAAGTTTCAACAGGTAAGTCTTTCTGTTTTGCGTACCATAGACTTGTTTGAGGATTATGATTTAAATTCCCTTAGAAAATTACAAGGTTATACCAAATGTGCCATCTTAATCATTGAATCAGCAAACCCTAGACTGGAGTTTCTCAACCCCAGCACCATGGTTATGTTGATAATTATTTGTTGAAGTGCTATCCTATGCATTGTTTAATGTCTAGCAGCATTACTGCTCTCTAGCTACTAGTTGCCAGTATCATTACCCACACCCCAAATTGTAACAATTAAAAAATATCTCCAGACATTTACAAATGCTTTCTGGGGAGGTCAAGACCATCCCCACGTTGAGGACCACTGCCTAGACAAAAAGTCAACAGCTCAACACCTGCTGCATCTGTTTTCCTTGCTTTCTGTCCATTTTCGCTCTCCATTCATCTTTTTTCCTTTCCTGTGTTTGATTTCTTTTTTCTCTTCCTGATATTCTTCATTTCTTTTTTCTGACTCTTACTACATGTGATTTTGCTTTGCCATTGTCCAAACCACTGGCCTGTATAAGTTAAAAAATAGCTGAATCTGATGAACACCCATAGAATGGCTATAAGGCTAAGGGAACAACTTGGAAGTCAAAGTAGGGCTCAGATCCTATTTCTATCATTTATCGGTCCTATGACAGTTTGGAAAAGTTGCTTAATCTCTTTGGCCTTGGTTTTCTCATTTAAAAATTAGAGGAATAAAACCTTTTTCATAGATCCTTTGAAGCTTAAATTAAGTGAATTAATGCCCGGCCAGCATGGCTCAGTGGATGGGCATCAACCTATGAACCAGGCTTGATTCCCAATGTGGGGCATGCTGGAAGCAGTTGATCAATGATTCTTTCTCATCATTGATGTTTCTATCTCTCTCTTTCTCTTCCTCTTTGATATCTATGGAAAACAGTATGGAGTTTCCTCAAAAAAAAAATTCAAAATAGAATTACTATATGACTCAGCAATCCCTTTTCTGGGTATCTATCCCAAAAATGTGAAAATACTTATTCCTTAATATCTATGTACCCTTAAGTTCTTTGTAGCATTATTCATGGTGGCCAAGACATGAAAACAACCTTTGATGGGTGATTGGATAAAGAAGATGTGGCCCTGGCCAGTGTGGCTCAGTTGGTTAGGTGTAGTCTCATGCACCAAGACATCGCAGGTTGATTCCTGGTCAGGGCACATGCCCAGGCTGTGGGCTCACTCCCCATTGGGGGCATGCCGGAGGCAGAAAATCAATGTTTCTCTCTCTCTCTCTCTCTCTCTCTCTCTCTCTCTCTCTCTCCCCCCTCTCTCTCTCTCTCAAATTGATATAAACCATTTTTTTAAAAGATATGGTACATATATACAATGGAATACTACTTAGCCATAAGAATGAAATACTACCATTTACCACAACATGGATAGATTGTGAGAGTACCATGCTAAGTGAAATAAATCAAACCAAAAAGGACAAGAACCATATGACTTCACTCACATGTAGGATATAAAACAGAAAGCAAGAAACTAATGAACAAAACACACAAAGTCTAACACAGACAGCAGTATGATGATTATCAGAGTGAATATATGGTGACAAAAGGAGACTGGACTTGGGGTGAGGAGCACACAATGCAATATACAGGTGATGTATTGTAGAATTGTACACTTGAAACTTATATAATGTTATTAACAAATGTCACCCTGATAAATATAATTTTTTGAAGTCTGGGATCTTCCAGCCTGATAGGAAACAGGTAGACCCTCCCACACACACATACACATACCTGTAAATTTCATATACCAACCGCTAATCATGTTTGTTATTTAAAATGAAACAAAACTCCTAACCTAAAAAGTAAAATTTGATAGTATTAGGATATCTAAACACTTGATAGAATGTGATGTCACTTAACACTTTAATTTAGAAACTAAAATTTCACTTAATGGAGTCTCATACTCAAGGTCACAAACTCTTCTCATCCTGTATTTCATTTCCATTACTAAGACAGTAGAGTCTTTCTAAGAAATTTTCTTTTTTGATTTATCTTTTTGTTTGCATAATACATTGCAAAACATAGGCTCTTACTAAATATTTATTGAAAGAATGAGCCCAACAAACGCATCAGATGACTTCAGAAGCTGTAAATATGTCCTGAGTCAAGTTCTCATTTCAGTTACTTAATGGCTTTCGTATAGTCTCATGCTGAAAACTCCACATTTCAGATATTAACCAAAATTCTGCAGGAAACTGGTGAAACAAAGATGATTAAAAGCTGACTGTTGTCCTAGCTTATTTGGCTCAGGACTGAAGGGTCTTGGGTTCGATTCTGGTCAAGGGTGCATGCCCAGGTTGTAGGCTCATTCCCCAGTAAGGGGTATTCAGGATGCAGCAGACCAATGATTCCCTCTCATCGTTGGTGTTTCTACCTCTCTCTCCCTTTCCCTTCCTCTCTGAAATCAATGAAAATATATGTTTTTAAAAATCTGACTGTTGCCCAGCTGGTGTTGCTGAGTTGATTAAGCAATTGTCTCATATACCAAGAGGTCACTGGTTTGATTCCAAGTCAGGCCACATGCCTGGGTTATGGTCTTGTTCCCCAGTAAGGGCCATGCAGGAGGCAGCCAATAGATGTTTCTCTCTCATCTATGTTTCTCTCTCCTTTCCTCTCTCTCTTAAAAAAAAAGGAAACATTTAAAAAAAAAAACACTCAAATTGACTGCCCGTGCTTAGTTGGGTCTTAAAATATTTTTTCACTCTATGTTTAGGTTGTGATGGTAGACTTAATAAAAATATTTTACAATACAGTAAAAGAACACACTTCACAATTTCTTTATCAATAATAGTGAAAGTTTCATAAAGAATCTTTACCTTTCTTTGCAATTAAAAGATTTAGAGCCCTAGCTGGTTTGGCTCAGCGGATAGAGCGTTGGCCTGCGGACTGAAGGGTCCCAGGTTCAATTCCATTCAAGGGCACATGCCAGAGTTGCAAGTTGCAGGCTTAATCCCCGGTGGAGGGTGTGCAGGAGGCAGCCAATCAATGATTCTCTTTCATCATTGATGTTTCTATCTCTTTCTCCCTCTCCCTTCCTCTCTGAAATCAATAAAATATTTAAAAAAAAAATAAGATTTAGAAAGAATTGCTTTTCTGTTAAGTGTGCACTTATTAAATCGCCTAAAATTTTTTGTTGTTTTAAAATTATTTAACATATCTTTCTGTGAGTTGCAGTGACACAGCATTACTGTAGTATAAAGAGCAAAAATATTTGTTTATACAAAAGAACCCAGAAATCGAGTTATTGTTCATTGTGTAGAGTGACAAAGCTCTAGCTAATAGTTTAAAGATTTTTGAAACTTGCTCAAAGGAAGTCTGGCTTGGAGTGTGATCATTGGATATATCTTCTGCAAAAGATTTATTTCTTTTAGAAATCAAACAAATGCCCCTCAAAAATGATTGCAACTGAAAGCCTAAAAGGCCCTTCATCCATACCCTAAATAAATAAACGTCCTTTTTTTCATTCTATAAAGCCACCCCTAGAAATACTATTAAATATGGGGAAAAGTGATAATGACAGAAACAAAACAATCAGAAACTGTCAGACCAATAAGGCTATTGAGTATTATTACTGTGTGATGTTATTTCTACTAATAGAAATCACATAGTATATGCAATACATGAAGATATGGGCTCAGTAATTACACAATCCCCCAAACAGAAAATACTTACACAGATGCAGAAATAATCTCACATCCCAATGCCAGTCCTTTGCAATTACTAATCGGCTAACCTCAAAATGGTGTCGTAAAGGACCTCCTGCCCAGCTCCAGACAGAGGCCTCCCAGGCTCTGCTGGCATCCTGAAAGACCTCAATCAAAGCTGCCCTGTCCAGTCCTTCACATTTCTAGAAAATTATTTTCTCCCACTGAATTAAATCAGCCTCCTAATAACATCTCTCTGTTGATCTTTAGCCTTTATCTTTAGAGCAGGGGTGGGGGACCTTTTTTTTCTGCCAAGCACCATGTGGATATTTACATATAATATCATTTGTGGGCCGTACAAAATTATCAACTTAAACATCAGCCTGCTGTATTTGGTCAAACATTTCATTAACTCACCCCTAGTGCCTTGTCAGGACCAGACCAAATGATTTCTTGGGCCTTACATGGCTTTTGGGCCAGAAGTCCCCCACCCCTGCTTTAGAGGGAGAGAGAATGATTTTAGCTAAAATGATTGGATTGAATTTGGATAGCCACTGTGCTCTATGCAGGCAATATTGCAGTGGATAAGACATATGCTAATTTTTTCCTCTACTCTGTCTTCCCCAAGATTAACCCCTAATAGTAGAAGACAGAGTTCACATTCCCAAGTGTTCTCTGTTCTAGGATAACTATTCCGGTTTTATCAACCCTTTCTCCCTTGCCATGGCTTCTAGGACTCTCTTTGATCCTGTCACTTGCTTTTAGAGACCTTTTGGTTTATCAGGGACAGTCTAAAGCAGGCCACCCAATCAAACACAAGGCCAGAAATCCAGTCTGACTGTGGAATTGCAACTTATCTGGACCTGAACATATGATCCTCACTAATGCAACCTGGAATTTCACTCACTCGCTGTGTTCATCAGTCTCAACAAGCGGCTGTGTATGATGCTGTGTGATGACAGTATTGTGTTGCAGAAACAATAAGAACCCTGAGCAGTGGAAAACTGTAGGTATGTTCATGTCTTTCTCTGCCAGTCTGGAATCCTCCCTTTTACAGTTATGTTTTTGTTGCTTTTATCTTTGTTAAATTAGATTTGGGGATTTGTTCCAGAGTATTAGCCTGCCAAAATATTTTTGAATCTTATTCTGTAATCCAGCATACTGATGATGGCCCGCCAATGTTTAGCACCTGAAATGACCACATCTTTTCATTCTTCCTTTGAGTCACCAAATTTTTTAATATTAAAAAAAGAATAAGACTAAGAACAAAATTCCATGGCAAACTATTAAAGCAATTGCCTCTAATTTGTTTTTATTAATCAATCAACTTATTGAGGAGGGGATTATTGAAATAGCTGCAAATCAGTGATAGTAACAGTAGATTCAATATACTGAGCAGTTTCCTTATGGGCAGTGACAAGCATTTCATATGTATTATCTCCTCATTAGGACCCCCCATGCAAAGGTTATTTCTGTGTACATATTTTATACAATAATTATGTCTCATATATGGAGATATGTTTCAACTGCTTCATGTAAGGAAATCGAAGCTCAGGGAGGTTCAATAATTTCCAAAACGTCCAGGAGAGTAAGTGGCAGATCTGGAATTCACACCCATCTGTCCACTCCAAAGCGCTTGCCTTGGTCAAAAGGAAGACTGCTCCCAAATGTTATCACTCAGCTGGGAGCCCGAGGGACCTTTTTGAAGTGTCTTCGTGATCCTCAGGGACTCCGTGTCCCCTGCCTAGTAAATCCATAACAAAAGGAAAGGAGAACACAGATAGTCTGTTCTGAGTCCAGGCTGGTGTCCAGGCATCTCCTCCTTCCCTCCCAGAGTGCAGGACTAACCCCTTTGACAACCTACATTATCATTTTGGTGATAGTGGTGGTGGGGGCGGGGGGACAGCATGATTCCTCATCTGTTGTTTCCAGTTCCATCTTTCTCCCTCTTTCTGAAAATAAAGTGCTTTCCAGCCTCTGCTAATAGACATTTCTTCCTGTCACCTGCTTTATCAAAGGTTACTGACCATAATGTCAAGAGCAAAACTGCAAACCCCCTCACTGCAATAGGATGTCATTCTTCTAGACTTAGGAGCTCGACTTCTTTAAAACGTGCTTATGAGGTCCTAACTGTTCAAATGACATCCTCTTCCCTCAAGCTGCGTTCTTGTCTTTCCTCTGTTTGCTTTCTTCTACGATGATATTCCTAAAAACTTTGTGTGTGTGATTAGCATTTACCAAAAGATCGGTGTCAGTTCTCTTAAACTGCACCCCCCCACACCCGAGAGCTGAGATTTTATGACAACATGTTCAGAAAGGACACTTTGCCCTGGCCAGTGTGGTTTGCTTGGTTGGAACCTCATCCCTTATACCAAAATGTAGCAGGTTCATTTCCTGGTCAGGGCACAGGCTGCGGGTTCACGGGGGAGAGGCAGCTGATAGATGTTTCTCTCTTATATCGATGTTTCTCTCTCTCTCTCTCTCTCTCTCTCTCTCTCTCTCTCTCCAATAAAAAAAAATTTTTTAAAGCAACACCTCTGTTTTAAACTTTTCATTACTTTCTATCTGATGCTTTCATAAGTCTCATCAAGTCCATTTCAAAGGAAAAATATTGGAAATCAACTAGTAAATCAGCCCCATTTTATAGATGAAAAAGTGAGTCCTGAAAGGCCAGAGCAGTTGCCCAACATAACATAGCCGGTAAGAGAAAGAATCGTCTTATGTTAAAGAAATAAAAGGGTCATAAAGTGAGTATTATTCTCTATTTTCATCAAAATTCATAGATGTGAGTTTTAGGAAGTAGCTCCAATATAATGCTAATTTCTCCTAAACGCCCCTTGTACTTAAGAGATGCTTCAGCTCTGATGTCGTACATTGTATGTGTTTATTCATGCTTTAAAGGTTATATTTCTGCTCTACATCTTTCGACGTCTTTATTTGCAAATTTTTCCTCGCAGATATGTATCGGTCTGTTGGTTGCATTTTGAAACCAAATTGTTTAGTGTTCTCACCCTTTGAGATTGCTTCTTCTTAAAGCAATAACATGGAAATGTCCACAGTGATGGACACACCTGTCCTCCTGCATTAGTCACGCCAGGAGAGAAGTGCACCTCTCGCATTTTGTATGTCAACTCTCCACTGGTATTGGAAACAACTGCTCTGTGGCTGTTTGTATCACTTAACCAACCATCCCCCTTCCCCCCCCCCATTCTTCCATTCTTTAACCTTTTTATCTCTAGGAAAAAGAAATTTTAAAGCTGTCCACTTGGCAATTGTATACCCCACAATTAAACAGAAAAACTTAAGGACTTCAGAACACCTCAAATATGTGATAAAATTACTCTTGCTCCCCCAAAAGACCAAGAGAAAGTAGAAGTTCCCATAGTCACAATGATTTTCATTCTCACAAGTGATTTCAGCTTTGCAAATTCATTGATTAAATCCTATGGTTTAAAGAAAGAAATGTGATTTCCTTTGCAGTGTTTGCCTCCATCTGTATGATCATGAAGAATCAATCTAGAGATGTCCACCCTGGTTTAATGTTTTAAACACGGATAAGGCAAAGAGTTGCTCCTATTTTGTTTCCTCAAACCCAGATCACTAAAACCTCTGGTAGCAAAGCCCTATAAATGCAAGGGCAGGTGCTTGAATTGTAGTTCCACACATTCAACAGTAATTTTTCCAAATTGATTATAAAAATACATAATCAAGATTCCCCCAAAATATGATGAAGAACCTCGATCTTAGAAAGATGGGAGAAAAACAGAGTCAGGTCCTCACAATAAAAAGTGCAGCTGTCATGTCCTATTAATCAACTCAGTGGACAATAACCTTTCTGATAGGTAAGAGGTGGGGGTAGTGTCTGGGTATGCTGAAGAAGTCAGTGCTCCCCTTTCTCTCTTCCTTTGCCTGTTTATAAATCCAGGGGAATGGGGAAATAACTTTGGAAAAACTTTATAGTCCCTAAATGCTGCTTTTCTTTTTAAATATGCTTTTATTGATATAGAAACATCTGGCCTACCTCCTGCAAACCTCCTACTGAATGGGGCCCTCAGCCCAGGCATGTGCCCTAATCGGGAATAGAACTGGTGATCCCAGTGCAAGGGACAACACTCAACCAAATGAGCTACACTAGCAGGGTTAAAGATCGTCCTCTTAATTGCAGAATGAAGTAAGGCAGACAGCACCCTGATGCTGTGGGGGAGTTGCTGAGTGCATACTGGGAAGACCTCAAATGGGAGTCCCACCTCCATTTTCTAACCAGGATAACTTAGCAAGTCCCTGACTGATGGACGTCTTCACTTTGCTGACACCCAGCTCCAGTGTCTCATGTCAATGCTGAGAAGTTAAATTGTTGAGCAAAGTGACAGTACCAAATAGTCCTTTGCAAGCGTTGTTTTAATGAATTCTCACAATCATGTCCAGTTCATAGCTCAGTAGATTGAAGTTCATGCTATTAAGTGGCTTGCCCCATCCCTCCTGAGAATGCGAAGGAGCAGGGTCCTGACTTGACACAATAATCCTAATTCTATGTCTTGGGTGGGGTTTTTTTTTGGTCATTCTATTATTTTTATATTTTGGGAAGATAAAAAAAGGGATACTGTGGCCAAGCATGTAATGTGTAAAAGAAAAGGCAGTCCATCAGGCAACCTCAAAGGGGGATAGTTCATGAAACCTTACTTCATAGGAATAGGGGAAGGACGTCTGAGAAATTTAAGTAATTCATATTTATATTTTTATGTTTTATATTTTTAAATTTTTTATTTATTTTTTTGGATTTTAAAAAATATATATGTTTTTATTGATTTTAGAGAGAGAGGAAGGGAGAGGGATAGATAGAAACAGCAATGAAAGTGTAACATTGATCTCCTACCTCCTGCATGTCCCTACTGGGGATTGAGCCGGCAACTCAGCCTGGACATGTGCCCTGATCAGGAATGGAACCTGGTTCATTGGTGGAATGCTCAACCAGTGAGCCACACTGGCTGGACTTGAATTTTTTTTTAAGTCCCCACAATTTAGGCATGTGTCCTGACCGGGAATCAAACCCGCAACCTTTTGGTGAATGGGATGACGTTCTAACCCTGGAACTGACCTACACTGGCCAGGGATCTTCCAGATCGTTTTGCATGAGTTTGCATCTCAATCTCAATAGTCAGGTATCAACATCAATGTGGCTTCCTCAACGAACTCCATCAAAATTGGCCCTTCCCTTCCAGTTATTCTTTTTTCATAATTATATTTTTAGAAAAATAAGAAATCAGACATGGCAGTGCTAATAGCTGACCTTGTTTGAATGTAAGGTATTTTTCTGGTAATTTTTTGTTGTTATTTAAAACCTACTCCAAGAACCACCAGCAGAGGGCTCTATGCTAGTACATTCGCTTTCCATCAGTGTCTCTGACATTCATCGTAAAATAGTCCCTCTATCGGAGGCTGAGCAAAGGAAGGTATTATTAACTCTCCCGTCTGCTGTTATAAACGGACATAAATATAAGTGAAAGTGAAAATACGAATATAACTGTCTAGGATTCTCCAGCATGCTTGGACCTAGGCTAGCCTGTGCGTGCCCTAAAAAAATAAATAAATAAATAAAGCACAGGCACAAAACAAGAAGACATGAAAAAGCGAAATGATGATGAAATGCATATTAGCCTCCTAATTTCACTTCGAAACCAGAGTTTGTTCTGCCTATGCGTTTGCATTAATTGAGTTCTTGCGGGAATCTTTTCTTCTTACATGACGTGATTGAAGGTTAAAGCGAAATATAACAGAAAGTTGAGGGCAAGAAAAGTCGGCTCAAATTAGGAAAAATTTCTCAGTAGAGATTGAGCTTTTATTTGTACATTTTAAAAGGCGTTTACGCTTTTTAGATGCCGAAACAATCGTTTCTAAAAGTAATAGATATAATAAAAATTCAACTCAAATGCTCTTGGCAATAACAGGTTTTCAAGAACCAAAAGAAATTGCGGTAGAAGAAATCGAGCAACCTTGCATGATGTGCTTGTACAAAATCCCGACAGAGGGCGCTGTTGCCCGTTCAATGTCAGAGGAGGCTACCTAGGAAGGATTTCCCTTGCAATTTCTCAGATTTTTTGAATAATGCCCACGTTGAAAAATTGACTCGGTTTTAATTATTGTTATGTATTTCTTAGGCTATTTCTTTATATGTGTGTACATATTTTTAAGTTTATGCTTCATAATAAAACTAGATCGGTTATTTTTCAGTTTTCCTAAAGAATTTATATGTATTTTAACGAAATTATTTCAAGACGTTTCTAATTTTAAAAACACCCACTATTGACATGTGCAAAATTTGAAATTATGCATAAATAAGGTTATAAAGCATTTATGCAAATGTATTTTTAAATAGTTTTATTATAAAGTATTTCAGGGTTTTTTGGTTTAATCCTTAGAGTCTACTTATTTTAGGCTAATCAGTGATATACCAAAAAAGAAATGGAAAATCTGTTTAAAGCATTTGAAAAAAATTAAGACCTTTCCAAATGCTTTTCATTTTGGGTAAGAATGATATTTGGATTTAAAAAAAAAAGATAATGGAGGTATTGATTTGAAAGTGAGAAGACAATTATTCCCATTAATAAAACTGTGTCTAGAGAATCTGAATTTCCAAATCTATAATCTTTATCTTGCAAAATATTGATCTGGGACTGGCTGTAGGACTGGAAAGGGTGGAAAGGGAGGGTAAAACCCGCTTCCAGTCCCACCACACAATAAAATTAAGAAGAATGTCCAAACCAACTTTGGGGGCCAAGAAAATAAATCTTTGCTCGTGTTTCTAGTGGAAAATTTGAATAGATTTTGCATAATTTAAGGTGTTAGTATTAAAGCAGAGGAAAGAAGGAAGGAAGGAAGGAAGGAAGGAAGGAAGGAAGGAAGGAAGGAAGGAAGGAAGGAAGGAAGGAAGGACAGGATGGCGGGAAGAAAGGAGGGAGGGAGAATGAAGGCAGGGTTTATTTCTAAAGTTCCTTTTGAAGCACTTCTCTGTGTTGCTTTCATTTCACCTATCATTTTAAAACTGTCAACTTAAAATCTGCTGAATTGTTCGTTCTGCACTCTATGAAGCACCCTTGGGCTTTTATGCAGTGTCCACCGCGGGTGTCCGGAGCCCTCTCCTCCCTGCTCCAGCGCGCAGCGGCCGCAGTCCTGAGATTTACAGACAGTCGCCCTTTGCAGATTCATTCTTATCAGGTTTAATAACTTCCACCCCAAATTGCCCTGGTCCCTCCTCATTCCCTCTGTCATTTACTTTCTGCCCCAGGGGCGGAGATCCTCCACTGGACTTCCTTTCTGGCTGTGGGGATCCTTCCGCACCCTGATCGGGAATAAGAAGAAAAAAAAAATAGAGCGGGTGGGAAAGAGGGGAATGAGGTGAATCTTCACCTGGTGATGAAATTCAGAAACCCCGTGCCTTAAAGGGCTCCCGTGCTCCAGGTTTGGGTAACTTCGTTATTATCATTGTTTACGTTGTCCTTATTAAGAAAAAAAACACACACTATACAAATCATCTTACTAGGAAAAAAATACACCAAAACAAACAAAACCCCACAAACACCCAGATATTTTTCAGGATGCCTTTAAAGAGCATTCTGCTCAAACCTTCCAGAGGTTCAGGTGACTATTTTTTATTCTCCACGATTAAAACCACTTAAAAAGTTAGTTATAGGCAAACAGCTGTAAATCTAAAAGGTACTGTGTCTCCTTTCCGCAAAGAAAGCTCTAAATTCACTCATTCTGTAGACGGGTGCATGTGCCTATGTTGCTCCCAACATCTGAAAAAAGAAAAAATAATAACTTCATAAAATGGAGACTCCAGCCAAGAAAAAAATGGCTCATGGGATTTGTTGAAAATACATACAAACAACCGATAAAACGACAAACAGTGCAGACTGAGGTGTTCCTATAGCATTTAAGTTACCCATTGTGTTCATCAAAATGACCCCAAAAGATGCTAGAAACGGTCACTCTGGTGAGCTGGCATTTTGTTACACAGTGACAGAGGTACAGTTTTTTTTTTAAAAAAAGTTATATAGCCATCCACATAGACAGATCACCCTTAAAACCCCAAAATCCAGCTTTAAAAATCCCCTCCTGCTGAACACAGGCGAATAGGAGCTTTTGTATTTAAAAATCTCACTAACGGTCTCCCTTTTAAAATCTAGATAGAAAAATGGAGGGGGGGGGAACTGTTGGCCCCCTGGTTTCTCATTATGAATTTTAAAGTCTTTCGTTACTGGCTACCATGATTCATCATTTTCCATAGAGAGGCTTTTTAAAAATGTGTGTATTTCTATTAATCGCACACCTCAACCATCTTTTCTCCTTTAAAATGCATGGGTAGAGTCTGTAGACGGTGTGGGGGGGGGTGCTTACATAACTCCATGTGGGCATCTGGGTGTAAACCCGTGTTTACGATTTTTATAATATATATCTGTCTGGGGGTTGCATCGAACTCCTGCGTGTGTAATCATGTTTTTCCTCTCTGCTGAGGCTGCCTGGTCCAGCCTATTGTCTGAGACAACAGATATAAGTTGCGACGGGAGAGGAGCGTCGGGTTTGGTGTGTATCCCCCATTTCCAATTATAGATGGATCATTACAGACAGCGGAGTCCTGAGAAGCCAGACATCTGCTCCTCACATGAATGCACTCACCTCCTAGAGACCAGGCTGCCATCATGCTCTGGAAGCTCGTGGAGAATGTCAAGTACGAAGATATCTATGAGGTGAGCGGACACCCCGGGTGCCCCTTAGACTTTTTTGCAGATAGAGAATTTGAGCTTCTGGACACCCCAACGGATATATTTGTGTGTTTGTGTTTGTTGTTTTTATATATATATATATATTAAAAAAGGCTGTTTTCCTCGCAGATTTCCGCTCGGTTTTCTCAGCTTTCTCTGAACTTCTAGAAAAGCGTGGCTGGGGGAGACTTGGCTAATTCGGAGAAAGGACTTTAAGGTTGAAACCTAACTTAGGAGATTTCTCTTGTTTTGTTTTTCTTCTTCTTCTTTCCTTTTTCTTTCTCCTTCCTCACTACCCCCTCGCCCGCTTAGACTCGCATGGGCACGGTGGGCAGAGCAGAGACGGTGCGAGGCAGGGGCTGCCCTGGCCGGGAGTGTGGGCGAGGATGAGGGTTTCCAGACTCACCGGACTCAGGCTGGCATTTCTTTTTATTTTTAAATAAAATTTCTGAAATCGGTCACCAGCGGATCCAAACAGAGGACGGAAAAGGGAAAGAGGGAGGTAGATAGATGGGTGTCGATGGAGCACATGCCGAGGAGTCGTCACAGTTTTGTTTTTTTTTTCCTCCCTTTTTCTCTCTTTTCTTGGGTTTTGCTTCTCTGAGGGTCGGAGCGTCCAAGCCACCCCATGTTTGGGCATTTCTTTTTGTTTTTTATTTTTTAGCGAATTTGCTGCCGCTGCTCAGCGCGCGCGGCTCCCCGGCGCACCTCTCCGTCGGCGGGAGAACTTGGCCGCCACCCGGGGCGCCCGCAGCCGGAGCGGCCGCGCCCGCGACGCCCTTTCGCTCCCGGGAGCCGAGCGAGGCGGCGGCGGGGCGGCTCCCAGGCAGGGCGGCCGGCCGGGCGGGGCGCGGGGCTGCCGGCTGGATGGGAAGGAAAGGCCGGCGGCAGCCCGCGGAGCCCGGTTCCCGAGCGCGATGGCCTCGGAGACCCCGAATTAAGTGCTAGAGGGAAGGGGGGGGTGGCGAAGACTTCGGGAGACGTCGGAGGAGGGAGGAGAGAAAAGCCGGGCGCCGGGAGGACTTGGGGAGGAGGTGGGAGCTGCGGCCGGGCGCTGCGGGTGCCGAGGGGGGCCCGGAGCGAGGAGGGAGGCGGGGACGGCCCGGTCGGCGAGCGCGGCTGTGTCGGGTCGCGAGGAGCGGTCGCGGAGGGACACCAGACCCACTGCCCACCCCACCCCAACCAGTTGGGGGAAACGCGACTCCGCCGCTCGGGGGAGACCCGGGAGAGCCTGACCCGGCGCACAGAGCGGCCGCGCGCTCCGACGGGCGCCGCTGGCCCAGGCCCGCCCGCCCGCGGAACAGAGGGGCTCGCGCCCCGGACCCCCCAGCTGTGCCCAGCACTGAATCCTAATTTGAGAGAGAGAGAGAGAGAGAGAGAGAGAGAGAGAGAGAGAGAGAGCGAGCTCTTCCTGCGAATGATGCCTGATGCTTGGGGCTTTCCTTTCCTCTTGGTGGTTTTGCCCGGACTGTAACGGAGAGCCTGGCGCCCGCCTTGCGGTGCCTGTTTCGGTTCGGCCTCCTTTGCCTTAACGCGCGGGATGAGGGCAGAGCCGAAGGCGGTAGGACTAGCGGCAAAGAGAAAAGGTGAGCGGCCCTCCTGGGCCTGACCCTGGCGGCGAGGGGGCCCGGGTGGACCCGGCTCGTGGTCTCTCTAGACGGGTTTCAGTGGGTACGAAAAAGTACGCAGGACATAACTCGTTCTTGGACTGTGAAAAGTAAACTGGCTAAATGATGAAAAGGGGGGAGAGAAGAAAGAAGGGAGGGCGAGAGGAAGCGGAACGGGTGGCTTGGGAGAAGGGGAGAGAATAAAGGGGGAGGGGGAGAGAGAGAGAGAGAGAATTGCAGGTATTCCCAGCTGCTACGTTTTGTGCTGAAAAATAGAGGAGAACCCGCAGCCTGATGGAAGGAGCCCATTTAAGTTGGGAGGAAGGTTGAACTTTAACAGAAATGGCAGTCAAGCCAGTCGAACGGGTTCCTGAAATAGCCGAAAAGGTTTTCTGTTGCCCCTGGCTTTGCCTGGAAAGGAGAGGGTTAGTGTGCCTGAAGATTGATGGCGTGTATCTCAAATTGAGGTAAAAATCCCAGACTCAACGTGTGAGCATTAAAGAGGGGACGGCTGCACGAGCCCCCACGTCGCCCCTGCCCTCTGACACATAAGCATCACCTCCAATGTTCGGTGGATGTTTGCGCACATCGCTGTAAACAACGGGGGCCGCCGGCTTCCTTTCCTCTCCCCTCCAATCGAGGAGACGACGCCTTCTTATTTTGTTGTTGTTGTTTTTTTTAATCTGCACACAAAGCACCTCGGGCCATCAGTTCTTCCCATCGGGAAAGTCCCTCTGTGGGAACCAGGACACCTCGGTGCCAAACCAGCCCCCTGCGATGCGCTCCCTCACTGCCCTGTCCCAGGACACAGAGGCTGCTGTGCGGGCGGCCGTCCGCAGCTCAGTTCACTGAAGTTCTGCCTCTTTTCCTGCTAAACTTTTTCCCCCGGCCGCCTCTGCCAGCCCCCTCGTCTGATTACATCTAGTAATTCTCCACTGAATGAACGTCATTTACAATAGTAGGGGAGCTCCGCGCTGGCTGCTGCTTCACGCTCCATTTGTCCTCCATTCTCCCTTTAAAGTACTCGTGTAATATTAATAGTCATGAATATCAATTATTATGAGGCGGTGTAGGCAAGCGGAGGGAGGAAGGGGCGCCCCAGCAGTCTGAGCCCAGCCGCGGGTGGAAGAGGACTGCTTCTGGAGCCTGGAAAAAAAAAAAAAAA
>PVJC01005366.1:0-59318 GCA_004026665.1 Murina feae
CCCAGGAGCCCTCAGGGGATGTCCACTTGCCAGCGGGGAGCAGGCCTAAGCTGCAGTCAGACATCCTTAATGCTACTGAGGAGGCAGGAGAGGCTCCCATAACCACCACTGTACTGGCAGCCTTCTGGCTTGTGGCTAAGTAGAGCTCCCCCTGTGGGAGTGCCCTGACCACCAGGGGCAGCTCCTGCATTGAGTGTCTGCCCCCTGGTGGTCAGTGTGTATCATAGTGACCAGTCATTCCTATTCATTCTGCTGTTAGGGTCAATTTGCATATTACCCTTTTATTATGTAGGATTATATAGGATAGAGGCCTGGTGCATGGGTGGGGGCCGGCTGGTTTGCCCTGAAGGGTGTCCTGGATCAGGGTGGGGTTCCTGCTGGGGTGCCTGGCCTGCCTGGGTGAGGGGCTGATGGCTGTTTGCAGGCTGGCCACAGCTCTCATTGACCCAACGTCCCAGTGAGGCTGGCTGTAATCAGGTTTCTGGGGTTTATTTATCTTCTATAATTGAAACATTGTTGCCTTGAGTGGAGGCTACAGCCGGCCTAGGCAGGCAGTTTCCTCCATTGCTGTGCAACAGAAGCCTCCTGTTTGCTCTAGCTCCGTGGCTACCGGCCACCATCTTGGCTGGGTTTATTTGCATACAGTTGCTCTGATTGGCTGGTGGTCATGGCTTAGGTATAATAGAGTGAGGGTCAATTTGCATATTACTCTTTTATTAGATTAGATACTACAGGCCCAGTGCACGAAATTTGTGCACTCAGGGAGGATCCTTCAGCTCAGCCGTGCCCTCTTGCAGGGGATATTCTGGACATCCTTAGCTCCGCCACAGAGGCGGAGAGGCTCCCACCACCACCACTGCACTCACCAGCTGTGAGCCTGGTTTCTGGCTGAGCGGCACTCACCCTGTGGGCGTGCACCTACCACTGGGGGCAGCTCCTGCACTGAGCGTCTGCCCCTTGGCAGTCAGTGCACGTCATAGTGACTGGTCATTTTGCCGTTTGGTCAATTTGCATATGACCCTTTTATTATATAGGATTATATTATATTTAAAGCTATCTATGTTTCCATAATATATCTCATATACCATAAAATGATAACTTAGGAAATTTCTATCCTTCCATTTATTCAAGGCACTCACATTGACCCAGCAGGTTGGCATGGAGTGTGCTCTGCCTGCTTTGTCCTTTGGGCATTGAGGAGCAGGTGGCAACCCCTCTGAGGCTGCTCTGCACTCACTGGGACTTGGGGAATGTCACCCTACCTCCAAGAACAGCGATTTCCAACATTTTTCATCATGAGGTGCACAAACCCATTACTGAAATTCTTTGGTGCACCAAAAATATAATTTTGGCCAATCTGACAAAAAATAGATATAATTTTGATTGATATACAAAAAATAATAATGATAATGACCTGCACTTTTTGATCCAAACTGAGTTTTTCACATTGGACAGCTATTGTTGGTTTTTGACTGTTGTCATTTTTTTGATTTGATAATCTAAGGGAAAAGAGGTCAGTGTCCCTGACTAAATAGTCAGGTATTGCATATTTTAAAAAATTCTTGCAGCACACCGGTTGAGAATTGTTGATATAAAGGAATTGTCACTGGCTGGTCTCATCTAGCTGACGTGGGGTGGACTAAGCTGTGCTGGTGCCATGTGGTCGTTCAGTCTGCCCTGGAAAGCCCTCTTCTTACCGCAGGATCTTCACCAATGGCCCTCCTCCTGTTTCTATAGTTGCCCAAAGTAAGATGTTTATATTTTGATTATTTAAACAGCTGATTCCTTCAGAAGATTTTATTTCCTTATGTTAAAAATAAATCTGCTTCTGTCAATGGCTATAGCACTTTGTTTTTCTTATTCTTTCCTAAAATATAATTTTATTTGTTCCTATTCATTAAATCAGAATTCTGAGGGGAAGAGGCCATTTTGGAGAAGTTCCTTGGACAATTCTAACTCACACTCGGGGATAGAAGCTGCTCTAAATGCAGTGTAATTCCTTGGACCGCGCATTGTGTGCGCACACAGCCTGGGCTTGTCACACAGTCAGGATGTGATCTGGGCCAAGACAGAGACAAGCTAACAGGGCCTCATTGCCCTCACCCATAAGGCGGAACGACAGTGGTCTCGTGCACCTGTCGGGAGGCTCACATTGCGTGAAACTTGTATCTGCTTCAGGACATTTAATTTCTTTTCTTGCACTTGTGTTCTTTGTCCTTGAACGATGCTTTCCAAACTTATGTTGGGGAAGAGGCACATTCCCCCTTGGAACTGGCACTGGAGTGAGTTTCTTACTGGGGAATTCCGTCAAATGGCCTCCTTCGCAAGCCATCCCACGCGGAGAAACAACGCTCCATGGAGTGAATGCTCAATCACTCCCTGCCCAGTGTGTACTGATGAGAAACTATCAGTCTCACAAATTGCTTATTAGCATTTAGGGAGACTCTGGTCACAGGAGAGAAAAGTCCTACTCCAGACACCTTCATCAGCTGACTTTCTTAGGTGCACAGTGGGAAGATGTCTAACAAACAAGAGCTATTCAGTAAATACAGGGAAGACAACTGAAAGAAACAGGAAGGTTTTAGAATCCAAACAGTATGTAGTCTGATAATCTTTATTTTTTAATTGGAATACATTAGTTGTTTTCACCTCCCAATTAAGACATGTTTGAAGGGCACTGACCAGGTAGTTCAGTTGCAGTGGTTCTCAACCTTCTGGTCCTTTAAATACAGTTCCTCATATTGTGACCCAATCATAAAGTTATTCTCGTCGCTGTTTATAACTGTAATGTTGCTACTGTTATGAATCGTAATGTAAATATCTGATATGCAGGATGGTCTTAGGCAACCGCTGTGAAAGGGTCGTTCGACCGCCAAAGGGGTCGCGACCCACAGGTTGAGAACCGCTGGGTTAGAGCATCATTCTGTATACCAAAAGGTTGTGGCTCAATTCCCAGTTCCTTGTACAGGAGGAACTCTCTCTCTCTCTCATCCTGTCTAAAATCAATTAAAAAAACACACACATCCTTGGTTGATGATTTAAAAAGAAAAGATAGGTTTGAAGTAATCTGCCTTCACTGTTACTACTCAGGCCCAAGCCAACTCATACAGAAGATGACCCAGAGGGGAAAAAGCTGGGTGGTTGCGGTTTCCATGGAGAATCCGCTTGTGCCTTCCCATGGTTCCGTGTTTCTGAAGCCAAGCTGTGTGCTCAGGCAGAGCCCAGGCCGTTTGATCCCTGGCGTGTGAGGGGAGGCTCATGCTCAGCACAGGTCCATGGAGCTCTGCAGGTGGAAAATGAGGATGCTTGCCCTGCATTCCGCACTGGCCCAGCCACAAGCCAGAGGGGCAACTGTCACACTGGCTGAGGCTTGTTTAGGGAATCGGGGACAGAGACGAGAGCCTCTGTTTCATAAACACAAGAGGAGGAGACTTTGGAACCATCAGAAGTTTAAAACAACAACAACAAAAACCTTCGCGATCCTGGAATTAAAGAGGCCCTCACCCATTTCCCAAATAAAGTCAAAGGATGACCTTTGAAAGGCACAACATGTGTCCTCTGCACCTCTCCCCTTTCTCTGCCCCTTTCACCAGCAGCCAGAGGCACCCCTCCTGGTGCCAAGAGCCCTGAATTCCTGTCAATCAGTTGTGATGGCTGAGTGATTGGCATTCTCTGAATGAAACTCATTCATGCTGAAGTGTTACCTTGAGCTCTCATTTGCATTTAAACCCTTTTCTTTCTGTGGAATTGCCAGCTTCCACCCCCACCCTGCCCCGTTCTCAAAAGATTTGCAATCACAACACAGGAGAATCTGGTAGAAGCTGAGGGTTATGATCACCCCAGTTTTCTGGGTCTGAGAGAAAAGCTCCGAGCACCCTTTATGCTTCACTTGGGGAAAGCAGGAGGCATGGAAGGCTGAAGGGCTGGAGAGGGGAAAGGAAGGGAGGAAAGATGAAAAGAAGAGAGGAAAAGAAGGAGGGAGAGGAGTCTGTCTTTATTCTAGAGTTGAAGATTTCCTGACCAAGGGCACTTTCTGTGTAGTCTGGATTGTAAAGATAATCCTGGCAAGGGTTCCTACCAGCGCCCAAAGCCTGGCTGCCGTTCCTTCTCCACACAGGGATGCAAGATCTCGGGACTCTCCAGACTCCCACAACTTCACACAATCAATCTGAACCTCTCCCTCTCTCCCAGGACACGGGCATCTGTATATTTTGTTCTGTAATATTTTCAGTAGGTCTTGTCCCCCAGGCTCATGTATTTGAATGATTAGAAATAAGCCCTGTATTATTTATTGTTCCAACATCTGCTTCTGACAAAACAAGCAGCTTGACTGTCTTTTAGCAGTTAGCAGCTCAGGTACCCTCACCAAGCATGTGGCCATCGGTCCCTCAGCGCCTCCGCCCCTGGGGCACTGGGCAGGGACTGGCTTCGCCCTGGCCAGGCCCACTGAAGTGGCACGGAGCATGCCCCTTTCTCCTTCTCTGAGGGTGACAAACGGCCTGCCAGGCTCACCTGTGCAGCAGGGAAGACTGCTCGGCAAGGCCCGCTCTGGGCCAGGCAACTTCAGGACACTCACTGCTTCCTCTTGTCTAGGTTTCATAAACAGTCTTACCTCTGGGGCACTTGGCAGCCCTCATCGCACACTCGACTCTTCTACTCAGTGTGTTAGATCTTCCTTGATTACAGCTTGTTTGCTGTGATGTAGGTGGCCTGACTTAATAGAGATGATGTTTAAATGCTCTAAGCACGGCATCCCAAAACATTCCCTTCCCAGAGACAATTCATTGGATAACGTTCAGATAGCCTTTGGATGGGTGAAAACGCCATTGAAAGTCCAGCAAAGCAATTAATATGAAACTGAAAAAAAATCTCATACTGCCAGTCCTGTGATAGTGTTAGAGTTGTGAATGTTTTAGTCGAGATAATATGAATGATGATCATGATGCTGATAGCTAAGACTTCTCCTTAAACTACAGACTCACACAGCAAGAGGCCAGGACAGGTTGAGGGGATAGCAGACTGCTGTCTCCCCACATTCTTATTGCAGCACAGACCCACAGCTGGGGCCTGGATTGTGAAAGTTCATTGCCGTGCATTCGGGGTGTTGTTGCCAATCCTGTGGAGTTGACGCCCTCTGAGTGAGGTGTTTTCCTGGGAAGGCGGACTGTTTCCATAGCCACAGGCAGCTTCTTGTAACAGACAAGAATGGGATGGCCCTGAGCACGTGCCTGGCCCTGGCTGGCCCTCGGGAAAGTGCACTCTGCAAGTTAGAAGCAGAGGAGCTGCAGTTGGCACACGGGCTGCAGGCGGAGACAGGATTGTGGTGGAATCCAGCCCTGTTGCTGACTAACTATGACTTGAGTGACTCTTACCTGCTCTGTGCTCTTCTGCAACTTTAACCTAGGCACAATGGCGCCACCTCAGACATAGCACAAGGATAGGAGGTCTGATGCATTTTTTTCTCATGGATTCCAAAAGTAAGTGTGTTCTAATCATGTCGGTGAGAGAAGCAGGCCAGCTAGGTAAGCAGAGAGTACCCAGCCTGGAACAGGTGTGGACTCTCGGCCAGCTCTTTTCTGCTCTAGCCCCAGGGGTCCCCCACACAGCACAGGGTGCTATTATCATTACTAGTCCTTGCCCCCAGTAGCACACAAACTAAACTGGAGATCTCTCAACATGTGTGTGGCCATTGGCTGGTCAAGTAGAAGAGTTGGCGTTGGATCCCTTAAAGGTTATTGACGGCCTGACAGCCTTTATGTTTGGGCCGCATGGTGAATTTATCAGTTAGCACCTGCATAAGCAAGCTAATGTGGCCTGCACCTACACAGATGCAGTCAGTTCACCCGGGACTGAGGTGTATCTGTGAACATAAGGAAATGCACTGCACTGCACAAGTCGGAGTAGGAAGAATGCATCCGGCTTGGAAAGCAGGAGGGAAAAGTGAAAAGTTCTTGTTTCTCTGTGTGAAGCATGTCCTAGACATGCTAAATGTAGTTTCACATTATAACAGTACATAGCAGAGTGCTTATGATCCTGTATAATAAAAGCCTAACATGCTAAGTGTCCAGTTGTCCATTCAACCAATCAAAGCGTAATATGCTAATATATGCTAAGGACATTCAACAGCTCGCTAAGATGTGTACTGACCATTGGGGGCAGATGCTCTGACCAGTGGGTTATCTTGCTTCTGGGGTCTGGCAGATCAGGACAGAGCAAGATGGGTTGGACACACCCTGGAGCCCTCCTGTTGTCCCTTCCCGTCTGGCCAACCTCCCGTGTAGCTCCCTGGCCCTATTGTGCACTGGTGGGGTCCCTCTGCCTGGCCTGCGCTTCTCGAAATCTGGGACCCCTTAGGGGATGTCTGAGCGTCGGTTTTGCGATCCACAGGCCAGGCTGAGGGACCCCACTGATGCACAAATTCATGCACCAGGCCTCTAGTATACTTATAAACTTCCACATAGAGAGGTATGGGGGAAAGAAGCCGCATGTTTAGTCCTGTTGAATTTTCATCCCATGCGTGGCTGAGGAGGCATGTTAATGCACAGAGGCTTAATTAGGTTTATTGTGTCAATGTGCCTTTGTTCTTCAGCATAAGAGGTCAAAGTGACTCAACTCTCCAAGCCTCATCAGTTAAATGGGAATAAATGCTGGGTTCTAGCAATGTACAGGTGCTTAGCACAATGTCCAGAACACAGTGAATGTGGAGGCAATCATGAAAGTATTAGCATGAAACCTAAACTAGTGTATTAGTGTAGCTAAAACTTGGCTTTTAAAATAAGTTAATATTTCTATTATGATATATATCTGGAAGCAAAGAATAAAAATTAAGACTCCTGGCATTTTTGTGTCTATAAGTTATGATTTAAATGCCTTTCTCCAGGATAAATTGCTGGGGAGAGATTCTAATGCAGCATTCTAGTGTTATGAACCGGGAGCCTTTGCCTTGTAAACTCATGGGGTGAAATTTTATCCTTTGATCTTCAAAGTATGACAAAGAGCTATTGATTGAAAGCATATTGTCATTTAAATGACAATTAGGGATGGGTGAAAGGTGGTTATTCAACAATTCAAGCCTCTCTTTTAATACTGTCAAGGATGACTTAACCTTCACCCAAACACACTTCTGAAACTTCTGAGTTACAATGTGTCTAAAATCAATGTGCTTTTCTTAAAGTAAGAGAATCATGTCATTACTCTCAGATGTTGAATTTGGTAATTTTGAATCTGGTGGTAAAAATCTTTCAGAAAGCTTTGCTCCTGGTCACAAAACACTTGTGTTTTAACAAAAATCCAGTGCTGTACCTGCCCCTTAATCTGAAATGAAATCACTCTGTGCATTTTCTTCGAGTAGCTAGTTATGAAAGTATATGCATTTTCAAAAACCCAGTGCTATGTGGGCGATGTATGTTTTAATTTAGAGTACTTTAAATAGGAAGCCATCCTTCTGAAGGCACATTGCTATGAACTTCATGTCTCTTATTACTGGAAAACAATGTTCAATTCTAAAGTCATTAGGTGGTACCTATTTTAAAGGAGACAATGGGAAGAATGGAAACTGTGTGCGTGTGTCTGAGTATTTATGCTGCATTACGGACTCTCACATTTTGCCATATGAATATACTCTCTTAATAATCTGCTTTGATATTGCAAACACACACAGACACACACATGCTAGCATGCTATGCCTTCACTGGTGAGGCGCTGGACTCCATCCCACAGACAAGCTCAGGCCCAGTTCCCTGCAGCTATCACAGGCATGCAGACAGCATGGGACCGTGGCTTAGATCCCTGTATTCAAGTGCCTTTAGAATTTATTTTGTCAAAGCACCTCCTCTCTCTCTCTCTCTCTCTCTCTCTCTCTCTCTCTCTCTCTCTCTCTCTCTCTCTCTCATGTATGCATGTCTGCCTGTTTTTCTTCAGGAATGCCAAGCATTCCCTGGGATGACATATGATGCCAGGGTGCCTTTGGCAGCCGCTTGCCCTCACTCAGTGCAGCCATTGTTCTGGCAGCTGTAAGTCAGGGAACAGCGCAAGGTCATCCAGCCCCTTCTCTCTGGTGGGGCAGGAGCTCCAGGGACCCTTCACTTGCTTGACACATGAGGTCACGGCAGTGGCCTCAGCTCAGGCATGTGCCAGCTGAGCGGTAGCACTGAGGGCAGTCGCAAGGCCCTTCAGAGGACGGGGAACTTAGGGAAGCAGGTCTGACAGCCTCCAGTTGTCTCTACAATTAGATGTTGTCTTCTCACTTGCAAAGAAAACCTACAAAAGTGTATGTTCTATACTGCAGCATTCTGTCAGGATGTCGGCCATACAAATGGGAACACCCAATTTTACGTGTTATTTGGGAACTCTGAGTAGAAAAATCACACGTAAATGCCGTCATCACATCGTGTGACTGGGAAGAGAGAGAAATGTATGTATGCATCAAGCTTGACATTACTCAGGTAGCAACTTCTCTTATTAGGAAACTTACAGGGACTCATTGTAACCCTGAAAAATGGGGCAGGAGTATTTCCCGTCAATATAAAAAGGAAATTTATGCTATCAAACTTTATGGATTTCTGTTCATCTATTGTAAGGAAAATTGATTAAGGGTCTCATTATGATCACAAATACTTATTAATACATTATTTTTGAATGGCAAAGTATACATTTAAAGGCAAAATCAATTTTAGAATTATGCAGGCAAATATATCTAGATGTTGAGACAATGAGCACAGGCATTCAAGATATTGGGGGGAAGAAAGATGTGTTACTGCCGCCTTGTGGACAACCTAAAAGAACTGAGTATTTATTTAAAATAACGGTTAAATTGTGAATCTTGGTCAGATAATAGAACCAACCAAAATAGGTCTGAAGCACAGGTGGGATAGAATTAAATATTAATTAATGGAACTTAGAATAGTATTTTCTTTTTTTAAACCCAAGAAGTTCCATGAAGTCTGTAAGTGACTATGCCACTGTATGCCCAGAAATTCCACAAACAAGTGACAAGGAGGAAGTGAGTGGGATAGAATTAAGTATTAGTAGTGGACTTTAATCTGAATGACATTGAGTTGCTTTTTTTTAAAGTAAAATAGTTTTATAGACATTTGAAGTATTTTTGCCATTATATTTCAAGAACATTTAGAAGATCGCAGCTACCATAGAATTAGAAGCATACCAGAAAAGCAGTGATAAGAAAAGCTGGACATAGTCTAGGATTTTTTAAGGTTTTATTATTATTATTATCTGTAATAATAAAAGGTAATATGCTGATTAGACCTGACGCCATTCCAGATGTCCTTCTGTAAGAAGCTGGGGCTGGAGGGAAGCTGTCTGGGTCCTGGGTGCTGGAGGGAAGTTGGTGCCAGTAGCTGGGGGAAGAAAGGCCTGCTCCTGCACGAATTTGGACCTCTAGTTATCATTACACTTTTATTGATGATTTCATAGAGGAAGGAAGTGGAAGAGAGATAGAAACACTAATGTTGAGACAGAATTATTGATTGGCTGCCTCCTGCACACCCCACACTGGGGATCGAGCCAGCAACCCGGGCATGTGCCGACCAGGAATTGAACTTTCACCTTCTGGTTTCATAGGTTGATGCTCAGCCGCCGAGCCACATTGGCGGGCTAGAATACTGTTTAAGTAAAACTTGAGTTTACGAGCATGTTCTTTAGGAGGGCCACGTGCTTTCTGATTTGGGCTGGATTGGTAGCATCCAGTTTGTCTTCTCGCACAGGAGGTGCTTGTATTAGCCACCTTCTTCTTAAATGTTGGCAGGAAAATGAATTTGCACTGGACACATTTGTAGTCACAAACAAATGCTCAGATAGAAGTCTAATTCCAATCTAGCTTCCAATCCCTCAGCAAGCGTGCCCACCACTCAGCCAGGAACCGTGCTGACGACACAGCCACAAACATGCTGTGATTCGACTTCCTTCAGTCCCACTGTCAGCTAAACACCGACAACGCCCCGCTGATCCACCAAGAAAAAAGGTGTCTTATCACTTGGCGCAGTGAATCTAATTTATAATGGAAAGAACAATTAATAGATTTTCATTTAAAATGTCTTTAAGCATATCAACTATGCATGTAAAATAAATGCTCTGACATGTCGGACATTATTTTCAATGATTTTGTAGCTGCTGTTGAGTCCTACTTTTTCACTGGGAGTGGGTGAGGGAAGGATCTTCAGAGAAACAATCTGAAAATCAAATGACCAGGGCAATCTTGATTGTGCTAAATGACTTACACTTTAAGCAATTCATATTGCATTAGTATACAATCTTGATTTTAGTGATAAATAGCACTGGAAATTATTTAAATGAACTAAATATAAATCCATGTTCTCTACCAAACAACAGTCAGCATCACAGAAGCTATGAAGCAGGGTACTGGCATATTCCCATTTTTTTCTTGGTCTTGAATATGACAAACCTTAAGTAAATACCATTTTCAAAATTTGTCTCATTTTTGTTGTAGTATAAAAGGCTTTTAGATCATTGATGAATATATTGGTCTTTATTGTTAAAATAAGGGTTTAGTTTAAGGTGACCGGATTTAAAGCGGTACACCATTGACCCGGGGGAGAGGGGGTGTCTTTTTTTTAATTTATTATTATTACTTAAAATATTACAAAGAGTAATTGGGACTTTTTTAAAATGCCGCGGGACGCAGGACAAACTGTCAAAAATTGGGACTGTCCCGCCAAAAGCGGGACATCTGCTCACCTTAGTTTAGTTCTAAGTTTTCATTCTTGCCTACCGTCAGTAAGATATTAATTACTTCTTTTTCAATGTTGTTGAGTGTTCATGATTTGCCACACATTTGGCTTGTATTCTCAGCACGGTCTCGTTACCACCTGGAATAGGTTGTTATTGTCTCCTCTTTGCAGATCAAAAGAGGAAGTCTCAGAGGGGTTGAGTAATTAGCCATGGCCACACAGCATTTCCATGGTTCTTTGAACAGCATCAATGACTTTGAGTGCCCCTCTGCTGCCTCAAACTTTCTTTGGGGAAAGACATCACCTGCTTTTTCAGTGGCAGCAAAGCTATTGACTTGTACACTAACTAATGACCAAAGACCATCCAATGATATTCAAGCAAGCATTTGAATGAGCACTAAATCTGTTTATGATCTACTGGTTAATTAATAGACGTTTATGCAGTGTTTTCTCTGTTCTGGGTATATTGCAAGGAGCAGAAGCACAATAATGTCACACCAGGATGGTAACCACATCTATGGAGCTTACAGTTTAGACACAAGTTTCAGAATATGAAAGTGAGTAGAACCTGGTCCTGCATTACACAGAGCAAAAAGCAGTAACTCCGTGCTCGAATGAGGTTCGAGTGGCTCTGTGATCTCCTGTTCCTGAGAAAGTTAGAAGCCATTTGTCTTTCACCTCAGTTTCCTCTGCTGAGCTCACAGATTTGCACCCAGAGATCGTGTAACATGTGCAAAGTTGCTGGCTCCATGCACAGTGACACTTATTCCAACAGGTCCGGGGGAGCAGGCACTGTGGAAACAACTCAGGAATCAAGCGAAAGTGCTATTCCATGGTATTATTGACTTGGTTCTCTGGTGACCCTGGAAAGGCCACATCCGATGTGGTACTTGGTTTGAGTCTTTAAGGAGAAGAACAAGCCTGCTGGTGGAGAGTCCTCCATGTACACAGCCATGGATGGTGAGTATTTCCATGGGGCTGAGAGTTAGGGTGTGTACAAGATTGGGACAAGATTTCAGTCAGCTCTTGAAAGTCCTCAATTTCATACTTTAAGGATTATACTCTAAATAATTTTGGAGCATATATTTTCTGTATAATTTAGAAATCTTTGACTGCAAGCATAAGGAAATCAAACTCAGGTGAGATTAAATAATGAGATGATTTAGATTTAAGTAACTGGAAATTCAAAATTGACACTAGCTTCAGGTGAGGTTTGATGCAGATGTCGTCATGCCCTATTCCGTTGTTCTCTAAGCTCTCCTCTCTTCCATGTGCTGACATCATCTTCAGGTGAGCGCCACTCTTGGCAGCAACATCTATAATAAAAGCATAATATGCTAATTAGACTAGCCACCCTTCCAGATGTCCTTCCAGACGACCTTCTTGGACAAAGCCAGGGCTGCGAGGGAAGCCTGAGTCCCGGGTGCCAGAGGGAAGCCGATGCTGGCTGTAGGGGTGCGGGGGCGGGAAGGCAGGGGGAGAAGGCCTACTTTTGCATGAATTTTATGCATCTGGCCTCTTGGGCTCTATGTAGCTATCCTTTTACCAAATACCCTATCCTAGAGGAAGACATGTTGATTGCATGAGCAGGCCCCGAGAGCAGGAACACTCCCACCTAAACCAAGGGTTGTGAATGATAGAGCTAAACTATGAGAGCTGTTGGCTGAAGGGGAAATGCACACAAACAACCAACATGTAATACTTTCCCTATGTGCTAGAGTTTCAGTTGGAGCCAATCCCTGGAAGGGCTGGCATCTAATTCTTTTTAAAATTATTAAACAAAAACAAGAACAGAGTAAGTATACTTTCATATTTTCAAATAAAGAATATACCATGGATATGTCTGAGACAGTTATGAATGATACGGCTAAAAAGAATTCAAAAAATATTATTCTCCAATTCATCAATGTGTAGTCACAAAAGTGGGTCTATGAACTAAGTATATTTTAAGGTTGATTCTGAAAAACATACTAATTCCTCTTTAGTTCAGATTTCTTTGGAGTCTGTTTTTTTTTTTTTTCTTCTTTTTTTTTCATGCCAACACAGGCCAGAATGAGTTTAAATATGATGGTAACAAGAAAAGTTCAATTAGACATTCATTGCATTTTTCATGTGTGTTTCCCTGTGTAAGCTTCTAATACGTATAGCTGTAGATGTGTCATCATCACTTAGTTGGAATGTGTGCATTATTAGAACCACATTAGGCAGTAAGCAAAAACACATGCCCGGGAGTCCAGATATGAGCTTTGTGCATGTTTTCTTTGAGTTGAAACAAAAAAGTAATGACCAGCAGCATTCAGCAACTTAGCCTGGTCTCTATCCTATTAGGGTCATATTCCCAGGGGAGAGCTCTGGTTTTCAAAGGTATTTGCAAAGGGATAGAGACTTTTTTATTATAATTTTCCACAAAAGCAGTTGTGGAATATAGCAGGGGAAGCACAATATCTCAGGACTTGAGATGCCCTTCTTTTCTGAAATGACTAGTGAGTGGCCAGGATACTAAGGGAAATCATGATTTGTGCTTCTCGTTTAGTAATGTAGGCTTTGTGTGTGTGTGTGTTTTCCATTTGCAGCTTTTAGCTTGTGGAGAGGGGAAAAGGGTCCTCAGAGTGAATGTTCAGATTGATGATGTGCCTTGATGAGTTGGGATTCAGGGGATATGCTGAAAGAAAGTCATGCCATAGTTTATTTTTATTGCTGATACAGTAACATGTACAGTATTTTATCCAAAGTCCATAAATTAAGTTCACTAAAATATAACTTTACTATGTTCCTCTATTCAATGGGGTTTCAATGTAGCTTATCAGGGAGAGTCCCTAAATGTTTTCCCTTTTAATTGAATTTATTGGAGTGACACTGGTTAACAAAACTATACAAGTTTCAGGTGCACAATTCTACAACACATCATCTGTACACTGTACTGTGTGCTCACCACCCTAAGTCACCTCTCCATCCATCACCATTTATTCCCCTACTAGGAGCCCGGTGCACAATAATTTGTGCACTCGGGGGGGTCCCTCAGCCTGGCCTGTGCCCTCAGGGGATGTCCACCTGCTGGTGTGCCTGACCAGCCAGGGTGAGGGGCTGATGACAGTTTGCAGGCTGGCCAAGCCCGCCCCACCCACCCCGCCTCCATGGCTGCTGGCCTCCATCTTGGCTGAGTTAATTTGCATACAGCTGCTCTGATTGGCTGATGGGCGTGGCTTGGCTGGTGGGTGTGGCTTAGGTGTCCGGGAGAGATGGTTAATTTCATACTCTTTTATTAGAGTAGATACCCTCCTCTATATCCTCCCACCTCTTCACCCCCTCCAGCAAATTATCTGCAGTAACCCTTCCCCCCCCAATTCTGCCTGTACAGGGTCAGTCTGACAGTGAATGCTAGAACATTAATATCCCTGACCATCAGTTTTTAGTCCTTAAGTTTTTTGACACTTAGCTAAAGTTATGACATCCATTAACTTATTGAATGTTTATTGAGTCCTACTATGTGTTAGGCATTGTTTGAGGATCTGCAGATGTGTAAATCAACACTGTCTCCTGAAATTATTCCTCACAGGAGAAAGTCAAGGAATAATTAATTATATGTTTGAGGAACATTTTAAAAAGAAAGAAGAGAATAATTAGCAAAGAGCTATGAGAACATAGAAAAGCTGACTCTACACTAGTCTGTGGGGCAGATGGTCATAGGATATGTACCTAAGGAAGCGGTGCTGAGATCGGATGGATGATGGAGTCCAGTCTCTAAGCTGAGAGAGAGCAGAATTCAAGGTGGGATTCCAGATTAGTACCAGAGCAGAAGGCATCTACAAGGGTGCTTCTGACCACCAGGCCCCTAGAGTAGGTAAGGCAGATCCTGGAGGCCATGAAACCGATGCCAAGTGTCCCTACTTTATCTTATAGGCAATGGGAAGCTAATGTGGGGTTTCAATTTGGGGGTGACATGAACAGGTCTGAGTTTTATGTGTGCACTCTGGCTGCTGTATAGGAAATGGCTCTCAACATGTGTGAAATTATAAGTAGAATGTTTCATTATTCGCTTCAAGATAGCCACATGGACTCCTGACTTAATGTCTTTAATCACTGGATTGACAACTAATAGATTCATTCCAACAACTGGTTTCACCAGATTTTTTATGGAGTTAGACAGTTTGGGGCTGTGCTTTTTTCAGAGAACAAGTAGTTCAGTTACTGCCAAATTTCAGAATACATAAGGGTTTAGGGTAGAAGTTCTTTTGAAGATTACCAGAACCTCCACCAGCCAACTTCCAGCCTTTGACATCAGTCTTTTAATTTTGTCCCCCATCCCCATATTTTAGTCATAAGAAATTATTGAATGGCTGAGTGTCTAACTGTATCTCTCAAGAAGTCTATGCCACTCAGTAAATGGAAGTTTTAGAGAACTTATTTGACCCTCATAAGAGATAAAAGAATATACGCCCCAGAAGAACAGAAATGTTCATATTAATTCAACAGTTCTGTTTTCAAGCTAGTAATAGGAACTAATACATCCTGGGCCCGCTTACACAGGAAAGAGTCTTCAGTGTTCTGGTGAATTAGTTTCCCACGATGCCACTCCATCTTTGCTCTGGCTGCCAGGCTTCACCAGGCCAGACGCGGGCTCACCCCTGTATTGTAAATGGTATTTACTACGCATTAAATAGCCTCATGAACCTAGAATTAACTTACAATAAGTTTTGCTCTCATCCTTTTGCCCAAGTTTTCTCTATTTACTTGTGAACACATTTCTATTAGTCACCTCAAGTGATTTTGTTTAACCAAGTGGAGGTATAAATAAAGTTTTTGCTGTCTTAAATTCTCCCAACAGCATGTCCCTCTTTCCAGGCACTTTTGGATGTATTAAAACATGTGTTAAACAATATTGCAACATCATTTCGTATTTTGAAATATTTGTGGAGTTGAAGTGCTCAGAAGAAACCCAAACAAATTATCTGCAGTAACCTTCCCCTGCCCATCCTGCCTGCATGTGGCCACCTGACTGATGCTCCATCATATCTCAGCCCCTAAAACAGTATGCGAGAACTGGCCCACCTTCTCAATCATCGGTCGACCTGGGCTGTGCATTTGACCAGATTCTGTTAAAGGATCCAACCTTGGTGAGCCATGTCTGGGAACGTGTCCCTGTTGTGTCCACCCCTACCATGGTTGAGAGTAAACAAGACCTCAAAGGGTAGGGGAAGGTCAGCCTCAGGTGAGGCTAGCACCGCGTCAGCAGCAGCCTATGGGGCCACCAGTGTAACTAAGAAGGAAGTATTTGTCCTGTGGCGATTACAACCATCCACTTTAAACCTTTTATTCTGTTATCAACAAGTCTTTTAAAGAGATAATATTTAATTAATTTTCTATTTCTTTTTTTAAACATTACATTTTTGTGTAGGTTAAATGGGTTTCGTCCATTTCAGCACATGGACAGTTAGGGTGTCAACAATGTCCCCAACCTAATGTCAGTAACTGTTCAACAGTGACTTTAAAATTAGTAGCTTTTTGGAAGTTATGACTTTGAAGTTTCATTAATTAGTCATATCATTGGGAATGTATAGCTAAAGTAAATTACAGTGTTTAAAATATCTACTCTTTCAATGTGAAAAATGAAAGGATTCTGCTACCTTGTCTTTATACTAATGAAGATATTATTAATTGGTTTAGCAAAAACATAGATCTCACCATAATGTGCAACAGTTATTAACGATAATTAACTACAGATCATTGGCTTGAAACATCTCGCCCAAAATGATTTCTGAAGGGCACATTATTCTATGAGATAAAATAATTAAATTTCTAACTGCTGCATGAGACAGCTGTGGCGTAGCTAGTGTTTTAATTTCTTTTGTTCTATTCTCACGATGCACTTACAGTTTTAGGCTTTGAAAATGTTCCCCGTGTGTCACAGTGAGCTCTCTGTTCAGTATGTTTTGCTGAGATCTTTCAAGTCTGTGAGAAAATTATGATTGAAAGAAAGGATTACAATGACATGAGACCCAATGAGGAGCCCACATAAACCCAGCTTCTCTTTCCTGGAGAAGGTAGTATGGTAAACCAAATAGATAGAAAACTAAATATGTTACTTTAATGAAATAACTTCCAACACATCTCTCACACAATCCATTTTTAAAAATGTAAAGCCTCACATTTGCAAAATAAATAAAAATATAATTATGAACAAATGCCAGGTACTCATGAATTAATAAATAATTTAATTTAATTAAGAGTATACACATATTATAAAATTAAACAATTACAGTAAAAAAGCTGAGGCACTAGAATAGAAAAGGTTGTTTATTAAAAGCTATAAGATACAAAAATTCTGACCATATTTCTGAAAATGATTTTACTTGCTACTTACTGTTTGAAGATCAGTTAAATTAAAGGGAGAAAATTATGACTTAGATGCCTCCTTGCTGGCGTGGCTCAATGGTTGAACATCGACCTATGAACCAGGAGCTCACAGTTTGATTCCCTGTCAGGGCATTTCCCAGTTTATTTCTATCTCATCTTTGAGGTTTCTCTCTCTCTCTCTCTCTCTCTCTCTCTCTCTCTCTCTGTCTCTCTCTCTCTCTCTTTCTCTCTCTCTGAAGTCAACAAAAATATATTTTAAAGAATAGACTCAGATGCCAATAATAGTAGTTTTAGGAATTCTAAACAAAATTATGATCATAATATTTAATATTCTAGCACATTAATATATTCATTGGTGATCATGTTTAAAATGAGGTCTGAGGTCTGTATTAGCCTCAATGTCAGATGTCCAAATTTTTAAATATTTATTGTGACCAGGAAATTTCTTTGTATTAAAACCAACAGTGAAAAATGATATTGGTAATTTTTAGAAGGAATTCAAATTCATATTAAGTCTAAATTTATAAATCCTGTCTTAAGTTGTGGGAGGCCCAGAAAAGGCAATATGTTTTGAGCCCAGATCAAGACTTAAGTATAAGTTATTATTATTAGACATATTATCAATATTTTCAATCCAGGAAGTGCACACTTAGTACCATAAGATTTTTTTAAAATCATAAAAAACAAAGGCATTTCTTGTTAAGACTGAAGTTTATGCCACGACTGAATGAGAAAATTTTGAACTTGTGAAATTTATACAGATGCTGATTCCAGATACTTGGAAAGAACAAACCCAAATATTTAATGCAAGCCTTTTTTTTTTTTTTTAGTGTACAACAAAATTAGAATTTACTTCCAAAAGTAACCCATAGAGGTAGAATAGGTCTTATGGCTAAAAGTGAGTAAAGTCATCACAACTTGGTCACTGTAGAGTAAGTATGTCAAACTCGCGGCCCAAGGGCCTCATGCCTCATTTATTTGGCCCGTGTTAGTCTTTGAGTTTGACATGCTTGCTGTAGAGTCATGTTTCTGAAGGTTAAGTGTGTTCGGAGCTCCTAGTCCCATAAGAAGAAAGAACAAGTGCTGTTTAGTCAAAGGTTTGAGCATACCACACACTGTCACTCCTTTTACAAATTTCAGTGACATAAGCACAATCAAAGCTCCTGGGAAGTCCTGTGATCCCAGTCTTCTCTCGACCTGGCTCGGAAGCCTTGCGTTCCCTGAGCTGCTCCTCCCCGAGGGACACTGGTTCACGACCTTGTGGAGATAAGACAGTTTGATGTCAGGGGCCCCAAAGTCCCTTCTCACACTTCTCTGGTGTGACATTCTCTCACCTTCTGCCACCTATTTCATCTCGTCCTCCTACTGAAACCACTTTGAAGATTTTGGTTAGATATTTGCAACTTGGTGGGTATCTAAGTTGCCTTATTATCTTTCTGGGGATATTTATTTTTAAAGTGTCTTGTTCTAACTGCAGAATAAAAGACACATATATGACATTGCAAAGCGTGGGTGACAGTGTCACAAACAGGTATGTGCTCTCTTCCTAGAAGAGGAGGCAGAGCTTTCAAGAGCAATTGCCAAGGCCTTGCAGCCACTAATGGTCTGAGCTGGGGTTAGAACCTGTGCCCTCTTTTGGGCTAATTCAGGGCACTGTTCTCTTGTATTTTTGTACATACATTAACTGTGGCCAGAAATCCCAGGTTGCCTCCAAACTGCATTTAGTATGCACATGTATTTGCTTGTCTGACTGATGTTTACTTTTAAAAATATAGAGAATTTGTTGGCAATCATCAACATCCAGGAGATTTCATAGGTTTTTGTCTTCTGAGAAAACAGAGGAGTGTTTAGTATTGACCCACTGGCTGAAACTGTCATGGCCGTCCAATTTAGAAAGGGCGTCCCCTTCACCATCCATCGGCATGAAGTGAGAGTTGGTTGCCATGGATTGCCTTAGTCTCCTGCTGATGAATTTAGGCCAGGCTGGCTTTACTTCCTTAGATTTCCTATCTGGATTTTGTAACTTTTTTTTACTTCAATTCCTGGTCACAACCACTTAGATTTCTCACCTCTCTATTAGGGTTCTCTTCCATCTGCAAGTCCTCTCCCTTTCCCTGATGGGGGAGTGCTTCAGGTGGTCACCAGAATGTTGCCCTCAGCTTACTAACAGGAACCTGGCCGCACGAGGCCTTCCAGGTGACGTCTCGGCTCGCTGCTCTGGGCTTGCCCTGTTGAGAGCCTTTGCCTCTTCCGAACCCAGCCTCTCAGCCGCGCGCTCTCCGCCATGCTGCAGTACTCACACTGCGTGGCTGGGAGCGAACAGGTCTCTGACTGGTGCCGGACAATGGTTCCGCCAGAAGACGGTCCTTACCTCGAAGGTGTGTGCATCATCTCATAGAAGAGGCATCCCAAGTAATGGGAGCAACAGCACAAAGGTTCACACCGCGCAAGGATGCAGAACTTCCTCCTCCCCTCGCTTCCACTCCAGAGAGCCTAGAGGATGGGCGATGGGTGTGCAGCTAAAATAGAACTTCCCGTGGACCATACATTTATGTTGGCAGGCTCACCAGCAGGTGATGAGATTTGGGCAGAAAGGCAGCTTGCTTCTAGTGCATCCCTGAAAATCAAAAAGGGAGCGGTCAGCACAGGCCTTATCAACAGCTGAGAAACCGGCGTTCTGCCTGCCTCCTGCTTGTCCCGGCCTGCTCTAATGCTGCGAGTGAGAGTGAGCGGGGGAGGCATGGACGCTGCCGTCAGATGGGGAGGTGGAGCCATCTGCTCTAACTTCGCGAGTTATTGTTGGCTCCTAGCTGCAGCCTTGGTTTGGGTCTTTTCACAGTTCATTTAACTGAGGCAGAGGGAGTGCATTCAGAAGGGAGGCCTCTGCTGTCTGAGGTTTCACAGCAGGTTTTCTGCTCCTCTCTAACTGGCCTTTTCTAATTCCTTCTCTTTTATCAAACCCACTCCTTTTCCCCCCACTCCCTTTCGTTCTTAGCGAGGAATTGCCACTCCTGGATGGTCGCTGCACAGGCTCTTTCAGCCCTGAGCCCAGGACATTCACTAACTGTCACTCACTCAAGATACTTACTAGTAAAACACAACGTATGGTGTCTTCTGTAGGATTCTTGTTGTATTTCAAATGCATCAAACAATCCTGGTTCTCACAAGGATGTTGTGTTAACACAGGCTTTCCAGAAGTTTTTAAAAAATATATTATTGTACATTATTTCTATCGAATTTCTTTTCACGGGATATATTCTGGATGGAGGAAAGGTTAGGTTCTTGGAACTTTTCATTTTTCAGTCCTGATAATTTTTCTTTCCCTTAGAATTTCTTCTCGAGCTTCTTTTTCCCAAGGAAGAACTTAACCTCCAGAAAAAGATGTATTATGTATAAATGACAGTGGCTCAAAATTGCTCTGAATATTTCCTTTTCAACTGAGCAACTGGATATCTATACAGAGAAATAGTTCCCTTTCTCCAGTTTGGTGACATAATTGTACAAAGATCTATCCACCCCTTTCCTTAATAATTTTTGACAGTTTCCTTTTAAAATTTAAATAAGTATTGAAGGCAAAAGAGAAAATTAATATTAAATCTAAAGTTAATATTTAGATGAAAAACAAATCTTGTTTTGTCAATATTAGTCCTTTTGTTATTAATTTACTGTAGAAACATGTAAGAAAAGGTAATGTTGAAAGAGGAGGTACAATTGGCCATTTCTTCCAAGAAGAAGCTTATATTGCCGAGAAAAAGAAAAAAATATGTCCTGTTTAATTCACTGATTAAAAAAATACATTATGCAGGTCCCCACTTTCTCCCTTCCTAGCTGCAATGTTAGCCCTTCCGCTCTAATGCAGCCTCAGATTCCTCCTCCCTCCAGCACCGCAGCAGCAAAGGCTGCACAGGGACACACACTGGGGAGATGCAACCCTGGGCATTCCTGTGCTCCCCGATGTGTTTTGATATCTTGATTCCCAGACAAACAATCATATGTGGGCAGGAACCACGTCCAGATCGTCTATTGTGGCGGTTCAACAACTGTTTCCTAACGGATCAATTTATTTCATTTCAGACGCAAGGAGCCACCGCTCTGTGACGGATCGGGGTAAGATGCCAATGCTTGGCCACACGAAGGCTTGTGATGTTTTAGAAGAAACACTAGAACCCAGAGACTCGAGTTTGATTCCTGCTTCTGTTAGCTGCCGGCTCTGCGGAGTCAACAGGAGTCTCTTGTCTCAGGTTCCTGTAAAATAGCAACAACCAACAATCCCTTCACAAGGGATTATGGGAGTGAGAGGCGATGATGAATCGTAGGGTTGGAAACTCAATAGAAAGGCGTCCAGGGGATGGTATGAGACAGTGCACAGCAACCGAGAGCCTCTGGTTTGGAGGGAGTGGTACAGCCCATAATAATCTTGAGATTTTCTGTAGCTCTGAAGGGGCAGCTGTTCCTATTTGGCTCCAGCCAGGTTTTGCATTGAAAAAAAAAAAAAAAATGGATACCTGGTGTTGCCAGACTCTCTAGGAAGAGGAACTACGCACTTTTATGTGAAACCTCCCCTGTTCCAGTTGTTGGCAATTAATTCCATTTTAAAGCACAGGGCAAGACAAACAAAGCAAACCTGCAGGCCACACTAGCCCCGGAGCCTGCCGTGGTGACGGCTGATATATGCGAACAAGTTTGTAATAGAAACTGCCTCATTATAGATATTCATAAATATTTGCCTTGTAATAGGCAGCATGAGAAAAGAAAAATAATTGATCCGTGCTCTCTAGAAAGGTTTCAGACTGCTGACTCTGAAGGCTCAGATACATTACTTAAGTCATACGTTAACATGTTTAGTCTCATGACCATTAAGATGCTTCACGGGGCACAGCTTATGGAAAGTTCAGTTGGATCCTGTAACTTTGTAACAGAAGTTTAATTCTGTTAGGAAACATACACTTAAAAGATAGCCAAAACGCTTCTGAATCACATTGAGGAAAATCACTATTTCTGCTGTTGGCCCGTGTTCCTGTGGGTTCCTGTAAGTGAGCAGTTGCAGTCTGGATTTTTCTTTGTCTCCAGAGGAGCAGGACCTGGCTTCAGCTGGTACATCTTCCTGTCGCTCACTCCTCAAGTAGTTTAACTTACTTTTAACTGTTACATGCCAACAAAACAGGTTGCTTAATTGGTTTGACCTTTCACAGTATTTTTTAATTTTTCAATCTTAGTTTCATAGTTCCATCTGGCCCTTTAAAACGACATCTGGTTAACTGTACTTAACCAGCTGATCACTGCACAGTTATTTTTAAATGTAATGTATGCTTAAACAGATGTTATTTTTATAGATGTGGATCTAAGCTGCACTTGTGTGCGCGCTATGTCTGCATAAACTCGCTCTGCAATTCGAATGTTGACACCCAGAATTACAAGCGAGAATGCTCATGAACTCCTCGCATTGTGCTGCGCTTCCGGGCCGCGTGTTAGGTAAACATCCATTCAGCTCTTTTTTTCTCTCTTCATCGCACATAAATAAAACATTAGCATTTAGTTTATAAAGTGATGAACATTTTGCTGTGTTGGGTTTAGCTTTATAAATACAACTGCTGTCAGCAAGAAAAAAGGATTTATTGAATAAATAATAAGAAAGCTAAGGGGAAATGAAAATATGTATATATTATGCAAAGTACGGTGTCTGCGAACAGGTCACAGGTCCCAGCGCGGGGGACGCCGCCGAGGGAGACGCCGCCCCGCCCCGCGCGACAGCCCCCGCGTCCCGGGTCCGGGCCCCTCGCCACGCGTGGCGCAGCCTCAGTCCCGCAGAGACCGGAAGTACATTCCTGGCGCAGCAGGAGCGCCTAACTGTCGGGGCACACTGACATTTACAGCAGCTTACAGGCTTCTTATGAAAGCATGGGAAATGGTGAGAAACTGCATAGGAAGAACACCTAAATCGCCCTTTAATTCTACAGTTTTATTTTCATCGTCTTCCACGAGAAAAGACAGGGAGAGCTGGCAGCAGTCTGTGAGCTGGATGGAAACCCCTCGTCGGGAAGCGTCTGGGCTGCAGGGTGTCTCGCTGCAGAGAAGCAACCTGCTGACCCCCGACCTCGGGCCAGCGCGCAGGGCGGCGTCTTCCCGGACAGAGGGAGCGGGCCTGAGGAGGAGCCGCTCCAGGGTAACGCGTGCTGTTAGGAAATAATGCCTCGGCACCGGGGAGCATTTCCCTCTCCAGGGCCCGCTTCCCCGGAAAACACCGCAACCTCTGCGCACACAGGCCTCCGCGAGAGCGCCCAGGCCCGCCCGGCGCCCCCGTCAGCCAGCGGGGGAGAAACCCCGGGGCGCGCAGGCCTGGCTGCAGGGAGAGGGGCGCCTCCCTTCCAGGAGGACATGCCAACAACCGAGGAAGAGCTCGTGCGGCGCAGAGGAGCCGGACAGGGAACAGGCCCAGGCCCAGCCTCTCCCGCCCTCTCCCCGCCCGGCTCCGGCTCCGGCTCCGGGTGTGACCTTGAGCTGGGATTAGTTACTGCGGCTAAGGGAAAGTGTGGGGTTGAGAGGTTAACTAATGAACGTCCCCCCGAGTGACGGCCCGAGGGGCGCCTTCCGTGCAGGAGGCCCAGGCCCTGGCGCAGCTCCCTTAGGAGCGGGGAGCGCTGAGGCTCCGCTCGGGCCAGGTGCGCTGCAGGGCGGGTCCCTACGGGCGCTGCTCTCCTTTGGGCCCAGGCTCCTGCCTGCAGGGAAGACCAGCGCGGGCTGCAGGGGCTGCGGGCCCAAGTTCACCCAACAGCACCCAGCCAGGCACCGGGCACCTGCAAGTCTCCTGCAGACAGCTCTCCGCTCCTGCTTCACTTGGCTCCACTCGGCCTCACTCTGGCTCCACTCGGGCTCCACTCGGCTCCACTCGGCTCCACTCGGGCCTCGGCCGGGCTGCTGGGCTCCACCCGGCACGTGTGCAGGAGGAGGGCGCGTGCAGAGCACGTGCACGGGAGAAAATACATGCGTGGCCATCCTTGTTTAGTTCTGGTTATGAACTTATTTTGTGCTACTTCATTTTTTTTTCTGAAAAATTTAAAGTTCAGAGATGTACAGTCACCTCTAACTGATATTTGCACACATACAATAGGAACCTGCATTTGTTGGAAATATTTTTATCATATTTAGCATTTCTATAGTATAATAGGTTTATTATGCCATTTATTCTAATACTTAAAAAAGGAAACAATACTAATAATATAGCATAATATGGGGCTGATTAAGTAACAAGGAAAATCATGGCAGAATGTTAAGTGGAAAAAAAAAACCATATTGCATATATCCACATATTTTCATAGGAATATGACATAGATGGCCATGGGGGGAAAAACCTGGAAAATATGCCAATGTATTAAAAGTTCCTTGGTGGTACATTTATGGATTATTTTAATTTTCATATTTTTATTTTTATGTATTTCCCAAATGTTTGACATTGAAGATATGTTACCTACAATCAGAAAAATTTGATGAAAAGCATAATAAAATGTTATATTCTAAGGAAAGCATTTTTTTCTTAATAACAGAAGTTTTGCCCTTGTGAGCAAGAATCTAAGTACGTATCGAGTATACTGAGTTATGTTTTGGACATAATTTCATTAGATTTGAAAAGGGGTGGTTTAGGGAAGTCTTGTGCTCTCAGTGAGGTGCCTTTGGATGCAGTCACAATCTACTGCCTTGATTCTCAAATAACGTCCTAGGGATGATCTTGACTTTATTAATCCCCTCTTTCTTCCAAATCCCTCCCACAGTCCTTCTCTTCCTAGATAAATTTTTATGGAGTGCTCCCTCTGAGGCAGGTCCTCGGAGTGAAGAACCTCCTGGTGGAATCAGTAGCCTACGATGAGAGACAGTTGATGAATAAGCAACAGAATATCTAATGAGCACACAGCTAACAAGTCACAGCTCTGCTAGGTGCGCCTGAGGAGGCAGGCCGAGGGGTCGTCACCTGCAGGGCGGGAGAGCTGTCCTCTGCATGGTGGTGACATTTGTGCTAGGCGCTGAAAGCACACGAAGGCACTAATTGGCTGCACCCCATGTGGGAGGATGCTGAAGGGGCTGGCATGGTCCCCACTGAGTCACAATTCTCATCACTCCTGTGTTGGAGGAAGAGGGTGGTATGGAAGATGTGCCACTCAAGTCTTCCAAACAGGAGACCTGCGCTACCGAACCAATGTTACCAGTCCACCGGTGACCTGCATTCCACCTCTAGGCACAGCCTGCTCCTGCGAGAGCCTTTCACGACCGGTTACTCTGACCACTGCTCCTGCTGACAACACAGAGACGGGTGAGTGTAAAGAGTGTGAAATGCATTCTCCCTTTGAATGAAGGTGGGAGTTTATCTCTCTGTTGTGCCTTGATGTAAAGTCAATCCTTAATATGAATATGAGACTGTGCAAAATTATTACTGAATTCCTGGAATGCTCTTATCAAATTTCTAATAATTTTAATACAGTGTCAAATGATCCATTAGGACTGTCAGCATTCATGGCTAGCTGTTTATAATTCTTAATATTTTTCCTTAGTAAAAATATTTTGGCTTAATTTCAAAATCATCAAAAAAAACTAGACATAGGTTGTTCCAAACCACTCATTCTGTTTGAATTTGTAGCAATTACTTTCCATGAAGCAGATGCCCACCCAGCGGGAAGAAAGCAGAGAGACTGAGGAATGTTTGCCATGATGGATGCCAAGAGTGGCTTTTGGGTTACTTCCCCCTGGCTTGATCACATCAAGCATTTGCACTTTTAAAAATAAAAATAGTAACACCTGCAAATTAAAAATATATAAATATGTCCTTCCAGGTGATGAGGGCAATGACATCTAATATTCATAAGGGAATATCACTCTCAAATAAGATCCAGTTTAAGAGCAAGGAAAATATACTTTGTGATCATGAGCTGCAACAGGGTCCACAGAAGCGTCTGGTAAGGGAAGGTCAGGCTGATTATGGGAAACGCCGAGCCTTCCTCCTCCAATGAAAACAATGCTGATCACAGAACTAACATTTCCAGGGCCTAGTATTCAAAAATCCGCCATAAATAACTGTTGCCTTCCAGACAGTATAATTGATCCTCCTTGTATCAACACTAAGTTCCTTTCAGTTTCCCCATGTTCACTTCTTTTTGCTTGGCATTGTTTTCCTTAAACGGCATTTCCACTGACAACTCCGCGGAATGCACTGTATAATTATCATGTCGCTAGTTTCTTTTTCTACACTGCTTTTTAATTACAAAATAATACCTTTTCAAAGCCTGCATCTGTGATATTTTAACCATCGTTGGGTCAACATAGCAGGGGGTGCTCATTATTAAGCTATTTAATTAGGTAATTCCTCCTAATGCTGCTGTGCCAGGCAGTTCAGTCTGTGTCCAGACATATACTCACCGTCCCGGGGCAGAACCACTGCTAGTGTCCTTTTCTTCTCCTTGAGCCAAGGCAACACTGGCCTTTGCCGCACTGAGTGTGGGCTTTTCCTGGGCAACAGTAACTTAGTGGTGGCTCCAGCGCTGCTTCTGGTGAAGCTCAGAGCCACCCAGAGCCTCGGCCTCGGCCTCCCGAGCCCTGTGAGCAGAGGAGGGCTGCTCCTCTGACACTGCAGTTCCACTTTGTGCTCTGACTCAGCCCCAGACAGAGTGCAGGCTGTGGAGGACACAGGTTCAGACTATTTATCTGTAAAAATTGCTATATTATTCTCTCAACCAGAAGCACACCTTTTAATGTACATTCTAACTACATAAGGCAACACAACCTGATCGGTTTCCCAAAGATTCATTGGTAAGAACTTAGATGCCTGAGTTACAAGTTCAAAAACAAAGGGAAGCAAGGTGAAGTCAGCAGGTGATGCCTGAGGCAAAGAGTGCAGGGCCAGGGGCTGGGACAGAGTGCGGCTGGGCAGCTGCACACACAGGTTCCTGTGCTATTGCTTCTTAGCAATTTCCCCTCTCCGGTGCTTTTCCAGAGTTGGGGAAGGGACCAAGGAGTGAGCTGTGTGACCTTGAATGGCTTACTCCACCTCTCTGAGCTGCAGCTTTCCCACCTGCGAGGCAGGGCCCAGGAGAGCACCCAGTGCACCTCTCTAACGCCAGGTATTTGAAGACAGCCTTCGAATTCCTAGTCCTTCACACTGTATACCCAGCGTCTTCACTCCTTCCTCAGGTGAGAAGCTGTCAACGCTCCTGGCTGCTTGCTCCTGTTCCTGCTGTCTGTGCTCACACTGTGCAAGTTTCTGAGCTGCACCCAGCAAGGCGGACAACGCTCCTCTCCACTCCCAGCCGCAACGACGCCTACACTGCTCCACTTCCTAATTGTCAGCTTCCCGGTTTCTACCTGTTTTCCTTTCTGCCTTAGCGTTATATTTAAGTCTGCCGATTCCCTCCGTGTCCCCACAGTGATGACGGGTGTGCTGCCAGGGACAGGCGTGGCGACGTCTGTTCTCATGCCTACCTTCTAACGGTTTTCAGCTAAAGACAGCCAAGGGCTTGCCTTTATTTTGATAAGCCAATATATCCTCGCATATAAGAAGTAAATATATGGTAACTGGGTAAATTCCCCCAGTGGGAATGAAAACAGTCAGAAGAACAAATGCTTCCTGATGAATTAATTGAGAAGAGACAGGAGAAAAGCCACTTACGGACATTTTAAAGATCATGATATGGAAGAGGCCACTAATGTATTTAATAAATCTCTAAGGTGCTAATCTTAGATTGATAGGTCAAAGTTATAGTTACCACAAATATTATAGAAAAAGAAACTTCAGTCATAGGTGAAATTTTAACTTTGATGGAAACATTCTGCTTAGGCTTACATAGTATGTCTGGTAGACAGTATTTTATACTCTGTACCCCACGCCTGGATAAGAACCTGAGCACTTCCCAGCCCTGACATGCATACCACTGAATACTGCCTGTGTAGCTTCAGAACCTTACTTGTGTTAAGGCCGCATTAATTAATTATTTTATAGCGCCTCAAAAAAAGTATATTTGAGCATCTACTGAGTGTGTGTGAAAGCTGGCTTTCGAGAAGAGCTTTTGTGACAGCATTTACACTGTGGTTTTTAATACATCCTCACGTAGGTTTATTAGGCGTAACTACCCTTGCCAGCTCAGGCCCGTGCATCTGCACCACTTTCTGTAGCCCTGAAAGTGACGTCACCACCTTCACTCCTCCTTGTTGCCAGATAGAAGGAAGTGGCACCAAAACACACCAAACAAACCAAGACCAAGACCAAAAAAACCCACACAGAAAACAAAGTAGCTGTGAAGTAATTTCATGTCCAAGGATATAAAACGTGTTTGAATTCTCAGAGAATTCAACTCCTAGATAACAAATTAGCTCTTACACTTTCCTCTATGCTTCAGCTTATTCAAATATTGATATGAGTCAATATATAAAAATCTTTAAAAACTCATAGTTAATTTGATTATTATAACTTGTACTCTCCTAAGCAATCCCCTCCTCATAAAAGAATTTAACTCAAAGAAAATATAAAGTGTTACTAGGATTCCAAAGATTTAAATCCTCTATGTTTTCAAAGATTGCAAAGACATAGCATGAGCCTTTTAAGTGGTGTCATTTGTGGGGAGACTACAGTGTGAACTTTAAAAACAAGATTAGCTGACATAAATTTGATCTTTGCATGTTGGTAAATTCAGAGAGTAACCAATACAATTTAGAGAAATTTGATTTTTTTACTTTATTTTTAAAAATCTTTATTGTTCAAAGTATTACCTAGGTCCTCCTTTTAACTTTATTTTCTTGTTTACGCTGTTACAGATGTCCCCTGCCCCCTGCCTTTGTCCACTGCCATGCAGCCCCTGCCCCGCTCCCTTCTGCCAGCACCACACAGTTGGCTGTGTATGTAGGTTCTGCATATGAGTTCTCTGGCTAATCTCCTCACCTTCTTTCACCCAGTCCTTCCCAGCCTCCCCCTCTCTGACAGCTGTCTGTCCTTTTCATCTATTCATGCCTCTGGTTCATCAGTTTATTTTGTTCATTAGATTCTACATATGAGTGAGATCATGTGATATTTGTCTTTCTCTGACTGGATTATTTAACTTAGCATAATGCTCTCCATCCAGGCTGTCGCAAATGATAAGAGATCCTTCTTTTTTATTGCTGCTGCATTGTATCCCATGGTGTAAATGTACCACAGATTTTTTATCCACTCATTTGCTACTGGGCACTTGAGCTATTTCCAGATCTGGGCTATTGTAAATAACTGCTATGAACACAGGGGTGCATAGATTCTTTCAAACTGATATTTGGGGTTCGTAGGATATATTCTCAGAAGTGGGATCACTGGGTCAAAGGGCAGTTCAATTTATAATTTTTTGAGGAAACTCCATCCTGCTTTCCGCAGTGGCTGCACTCCCACCAGCAGTGCACCAAGGCCCCCTTTTCTCCACATTCTCGCCAGCACTTGTTGTTTGTTGATTTATTGATAGTAGTCATTCTGACATGTGTGAAGTGATACCTCACTTTTTAAAAATTTTCATCTCTAATAATTAGTAATGTTGAGCATTTTTTCATATGTCTCTTGGCTATCTGTATATTCTCTTTGGAGAAGTGTCATTCAGGTCCTTGCCCATTTTTTAAATTGGATTGTTTGTCTTTCTGGTGTTAAGTTGTGTAATTTCTTTATATATTTTGGCAATTAATACCTTATCAGCTGTATCATTGGCAAATATGGTCCCCCATACAGTGGGCTCTCTCTTCATTTTGATGACAGTCTCTTGCTGGGCAGAAGCTTTTTAGTGTGATGGGATTCCATTTGTTATTTTTTCCCTTTGTTTCCTTTGCTCTAGGCAATGTATCGGTGAAAATATTGCTACAAGAGATGTCTGAGATTTTACTGTCTATGTTTTCTTGCAGGATTTTTATGATTTCACAACTTACATTTAAGTCTTTTATCCATCTTGAGTTTTTTCTTGTGTATGGTGTAAGATGGTGATACAGTTTTATTTTTTTGCATGTGCTTGTCCACTTTTCCCAAAACCATTTATTGAAGAGACTGTCTTTACTCCATTATATGCCCTTGTCTCCTTTTTCAAATATGAATTGATCAAAAAGGTGTGTGTTTATTTCTAGGGTCTCTATTCTGTTCTTATACCAGTACTAGGCTGTCTTTATTACAATGGTCTTTCAGTATAGCTTGATATCACAGGAATGGAAGAAAGTTGGTATAATATTTGAAATAAATAAATGTGATATGTAAACAAAATGAAAGATGAAAATCACATGATCATATCAATAGGTGCAAAAAAAAATTGACAAAATCTAACACCCATCTGTGATTAAAACTCTCAGCAAAGTGGTAATATAGGGTCCATATCTCAACATAACAAAAGCCATATATGACAAACCTTCAGCCAACATCATACTCAGTGGGCAAAAACTACAAGTGTTTCCTTTATGATTAGGAACAAGACAGTGCTGTTACCACTCCTGTTTTACACTGTGATTAGACAAGGAGAAGAAATTAAAGGCACCCAAATTGGCAAGAAAGAAGTAAAACTGTGATTAGTTGCAGATGACATGATATTGTACATAGGAAACCCTAAAGACTCCACCAAAAAAACTACTAGATTTAACAAATGAATTCGGCAAACTAGCAAGATACAAAATAAATATCCAGAAATCAGTGGCATTTTTATATACCAACTAGAGGCCCAATGAATGAAATTCATGCAAGGAGCTCAGCCCCTGCCTGCTGCCACTGCAGCTGCCTCTGTCTTGGCCCCTGCCCGCTGCGGTGGCCACATTATCCCTTGCAGCCCCAGCTTCATCTGGAAGGTCATCTGGAAAGATTTCTGGAAGGATGTCCAGTCTAATTAGCATATTATGCTTTTATTATTGTAGATAATGAACTATCAGTAAGAGAAACTAAGAAAACAATTCCATTTACTATTGTAACAACAACAAAATACGGCACCTAGGGAAAAAATTAACCAATGAGGCAAAAGACTTATACTTGGAAAACTACAGGACATTGAAGAAAGAAATTAAAGAAGATACAAATGTAAGCATATACCATATTCATGGATTAGAAGAATTAACATCATTAAAATGTCTACTCCCCAAAGCAATCCATAGATTCAACACAATTCCTATTAAAATCCCAAGGGCATATTTCAGAGATGTGGAACAAATATTTCAAAATTTTTATGGAACCATAAAAGACCCTGAATAGTCACAGCAACCTTGAGAAAAAAAGATCAAAGTTGGAGGTATCACAATACTAATATCAAACGATACTACAAAGGAAATTAGATTTTTAATGGGAGATTTTAAAAATCCTGATAGGAATATGATTTTAATAAAAGGCCCTTCCTAACAAAAGTTTTATGTAGTAAGTAATATTTAGTAAACACAGAACTCTTTTGAATAAATGGTTAAAATCTTTGGCATTGTTTATCTCGTAAAATTAGTTTTGGAGAAGCAACATAATATGAAGTTTTACAAGATTCATGCCTCAGTGATGGGGTGTTTATCCTATATAATAAAAGACCAATATGCTAAGTGTCTGGTCGTCCTTTCAACCAATCAAAGCGTTATATGCTAATGATGCTAAGCCTGCTCAATCATTCCTTATGATGTGTACTGACTGCCAGGGGGAAGATACTCTTCCTGGTAGGTGAGCTTGCTGCTGGGGTCTGGCCGATTGGGACTGAGTGAGATAAGCCAGACATGCCCTGGAGCCCTCCTGTGATCCCTCCCTGGCTGGCCAACCTCCTGCATCCCTCCCCAGCCCTGATCACGCACCGGTGGGGTCCTTCAGCCTGGCCTGCGCCTCACAACCCAGGACTCCTCAGGGGAAGCTGGAGAGCCAGTTTTGGCCCCATCCTGCAGGCCAGGTTGAGGGACCCCACTGGTGCATGAATTTGTGCACTGGGCCTCTAGTCCTATCTAATAAAGAGGGAATATGCTAATTGACCCTCACACCATCTCAAAGATGATGGTGCCCACAGCCAATAAAGAGGGAATATGCTAATTGACTGTCCCACCCTCAAAGATGGTGGTGCCTACAGCCACAAGATGGCGGCACCAGTCCCCTCATCTCCACTAGGGTGGCAGGCACATGGCAAGGTCGGACCCACCCCCAGGTGGGCCTGGCCTTGCTGTGCACCTGCCTCTGGAGTCCCCTAATCCCCTCATCCCCCCAACTGCCCAAGGCCAGCCTGAGGTGCAAGCAAGCCTTGGATGGCAGCTGCCCAGCCACTCAGGGCTACCCGATGCTCAGGTAATCAGGGCAGGCCAAGGCTTGTGCTGCAGGCAGTGGCAGTAGCAGAGGTGTGATGGGGATGTCGCCTTCCCCTGATTCCTGAGGGCTCCTGGACTGTGAGAGGGGGCAGGCCAGGCTGAGGGGACCCCCTCCAGAGCATGAATTTTCATGCACCAGGCCTCTGGTAACTAAATAAAAGACCTAGGGTGGGATGCCTACACAGTCAAACTATCAGCCTACAGAATTTGATGTAAACAAAGTGAGACTGAAACTTTGTGTCCAAATCAGAAGTTTGGAGCTTACAGAACTGTAAGTGCTGCCATGAAGCTGGCTCCAGTGGTTTAGCTTCACTCTTCCAGACAAAGTGGAAATGAGCACTTACTTACAGTCGCTCTCCTTTTACCATCCCCTGCTGCAGTTTCTCATGTTGCTTTGATTTCACTTGTAAAATTGAGCCTCATTGTGCTTGGAAATAAATATTTTAGGAACTCCCCAAAGAAATAACTCAAATTAAATACGTACCTTAAAATACAAATACATTTTATAAATGATAGTGCATAAAAATTTATTTCTTGTTTTCCAATAATATGAGATTACAAGAATAATAATGTTCTTTTATAAAACAAAGCCATTTTGAAAAGAAAAGCAACAAAACTGTAACTGTAGTCCTCCTGGGAAAAGGCTGACAGTTCTGCCCTTAGCTGGCAAGTAGAGGGGGAAAACCTGCCTCAATAAATACTTTAAAAATTGTTTCTTTTTATGTCATAAGTTTTGTCTATACTGCTTAAACATAAGAAGTCAAAAGTCGTGCACAACATAATGGTAGCAGCAACTCCATAACCGAATAAACATTCCCAGTACAAGGACTCATTTTCTATCAGAAATAACAGAATAGGTTAAGGAAATATTAGGGAAAACAGAATTGTTCATATGCATCTGAGTTACCACAGGGCAAACCACTGGTAACCAAATGCTGAGCTGGGAGATGACAGTAGGCAGCAGCTGCGATCTAGTGCCTTCTCATTTTGTGAACTAGTGACTAATGGTCAGGGAAGAGCTTCGTTTGATGTTTAGTATCTGCATTGCTCCACGTTGTTTGTGATAGCTGACAAAATCTTAGTTTTCTAATGTGAAATACTACGATAAAAGTTTTCCACACTCTAAAAAATTTATAAATATTATACTGTATTATCTTTTCAACAAATTAATATCATGGCAACTTGGCAAGTACAAAAAATAAGGCACTGTAGTTCTATATTTTCTAGTACGCTCTCATTTATTCAAAGAGAGTGAATACAGGAAAATATTTTTCAGGTAAAGAGAAATTTAATGTTTAATGTAAAACATAAAACTCTTAAGATTATAGTTATCTAAAAATTTACCCCCAAACTCTTCCATTAGGTCAAGCATGTCAAACTCAAAAGCTAAAAATGGGCCAAATAAACAAGGTTTAAGTTTATGTGGGCTACAAAGAAACAAAAGCTTCAATTTTCATAGAAATGTAGATTTATTTTGATGGTGGCATGTTGACTACAAAGGGTTAAAATAAATGAGTAATCATTAAAATAAATAATATAGCATTTTAATAAAAATTAATATTTTTCTTGAACATTAACTTAACACTGAATAACTGCACAAATTAATAAGTGTAATGCAACAAACCTATTTTTCTTGTTCTCTGAAAGTGAAATATTTCCTATTGCACACCACCAAACAAGTCAGTCCAAGACTAATGACATGGTGATTAGCTGCTAAAATATTCACTGCTAGTATTAGTGGAGAGACATTGCGCCTGGGAGTAAGGCACATAAGGGAAATGAATGCAACACAATTACAATAATCAGTCATTAGCAAACATTGTAGTTCATTAATAATTATGTATAACAGGATATTGAAAAATTAAGTCAAAATTTTTTATTAAAACACTAGGGGCCAGGTGCACAAAAATTTGTGCACTCGGGGGGTGGGGGTCCCTCAGCCCGGCCTGTGCCCTCTTGCAGTCTGGGACACCTCGGGGGAGATGTCCACCTGCTGGCATGCCTGGCCAGCCTGGGTGAGGGGCTGAGGGCCATTTTCAAGCTGCCCACAGCCCCTTCAGGGTTTGTGCACTGGCGGGTGGGAGGGCTGGTGAGTGCAGGCCTGGACGTTTCCCACTGGAGGGCCCACGATCGCACACGCCTGGTGGGCCACCACCGCTGAGGGGACACACCTGGTGCAGAGCTGGGTGGTGAGCCAGGGGTGGACGCTGGTGCAGGATCCCTTGGTGGGGCCCTGCTGCTGAAAAAACACACCCAGGGTGGAGCCAGGCAGCGGACTGGCTTCGGATTCTCTGCACTGTGCAGCAGACGCTCCCAAACACCCTGTGGAGGCCCCTGGGGGGCGGATGAAGGTAGCAGACCCTGGATAGGTACTCCTGCATGCCCCCAAGGAGGCCCCCGGGGCAGAGCCAGGCAGCTGACCCAGGACAGGTGCTCCTACACGCCCCGCAGAGGCCCCCGTGCTCCCACATGCCCCGGGGAGGCCCCCAGGGAGCGGGGCCAGGCAGCAGACCCCAGACAGGTGCTCCTGGACGCCCCAAGGAGGCCCCCAGCAGTCGGAGCCAGGCAGCAGACCCAGGATGGCTGCTCCTGCAAGCCCCGTGGAGGACCTGCTCTCCCGCACGCCTGGTAGAGGCCCCCAGGGGGTGGAGCCAGGCAGTGGACCTGGGACGGGCACTCCTGGATGCCCCGAGGAGGCCCCAGGCCAGACCCCCCCCTCACTGAGCTGACACACCTGGCACAGCTATGCCGGCCGTGGAGGCTCCCAGTGCAGAGCCACCCTGCCAGCCTCCATCTTGGCTGGGTTAATTTGCATACAGCCGCTCTGATTGGCTGGTGGGCGTGGCCGTGAGCAGAGGCTCAGCCAGCCTAGGCCGGCAGTTGCAACAGAAGCCTCTGGTTTGCTTAGCTCCATGGCTGCTGGCCTCCATCTTGGCTGGGTTAATTTGCATACAGCTGCTCTGGTTGGCTGGGAGGCATGGCTTGGCTGGTGGGCATGGCTTAGGTATCTCGGGTAATGGTCAATTTGCATATTACTCTTTTATTATATTAGATTTCCTACACACCATTATATTGGCTGGGCTGCAAAAACATTTGTTGTGGGCTGCAATGCGCCCTTGGGCTGTGAGTTTGACATGCTTGCAGTAGGTGTGTGTCTTACTCTCGTTTAACCTGTTTTATTTTTTTTCTCAGAGTGCAGATTCAGATGTCAGAGGTTCCGAGTATGAATTGGAACTCCACTACTCACTAGCTTTATAACCTCAGGCAAGAGATTTACTCGCTGATGGTCAGGGCTTCACCTGCAAAAATGGAAATTGCAATCTTCATAACAATTCGTGAAAATGGTCAACACACGCAGTTATTATGTTATCTTCTTGTTACTGTGATATAATTACCACTACTATGGCTGCTGGTACTCATACTACAATTATTAACCCTAAAATACCCTTTAAAATACTTTTCTAAAAACAATAGAGGAAATATTTTAACATGAAGAACAGTGCAGTATATTTGCATGGCTTTAATGTGTGCCCGGCTTTGTAACTTAATAATTAAGTGATTTTAAAAACAGCATGAATCCTAAATGACATTTGGTTTCCTATCTGTAAAGTGGGAGTAAGAATGCCTGCCTTCATTTTTGAGTGAGTTAAATAGGATTACCATGTGTGTATGTAAATCACAAAACACCCTGCAAATGCTAATAATTGTGAGGGAAGTAAGAAACTACCACTTTTTAAAGAAAAGGTAGTACAATGTAAGGTCAATGACTAGTGTTGCAGTGAAGCCATCTCTATGACTTATGTGGGTTTATCTGGTGGGGAATCTCAACAGATGCTTCCAATGTATTTATTACATTAAGTCGTTGAAATCAGTCAAATGCAGTTCATTCTGGCTCACTTGCTGAAACATGCCAATCAGATGTTCTCCAGTTTTCTCACATAATATTTCTTTTGTCCTTTGGGGTCATCTGGTCATTTCTGCAGGGAACATTGCCTAACCACCATAAGTTTGATCAAAGGGTTACAACATCTCCTGCCTTAGAACCAATTATTTTAACACTTCCATTATCAAAACATCTGTAAATGTTCCCTGTTATGTACGTGTGAGTGAGCGAATTCCCTTCCCCTCAGAACACCTGGTACTTGTAATTGAATTCAAGAAAAATTGGCAAATGTTGGGGACTTTTACGAATTACAAAATTCATGTGATAGGACAATACCCAAATTCTGGAAAACCAGAAATCATTTTGCATAGTCTTAATTATAAATCCATTTTCAATTTTGAGTTAATATGCTGGTTCCTAAAATATTACTTTACATAAATATTGCCTTTATACCTTTTTCAGAGTTATATATGGTGGTGCATAAACCTCAGCATGATATATACCACTGAAGGTCATTTACATGCAGTTTTAAATAATCTCTGCTTGATTTTTGTCATATATTGGCACAGTTCATGTTTTTTTAGACACATTTTTATTTTTAAAAATTTATGTCTTATTTTGCTAAATGAACCCATAAGTAAAACCTAGGTAAAATATTTGCTTGGACAGTCGCAAAGGCACTGTATTGTGTGCGTGCACGCACATGTGTGCAGTGTGTATCTCTAATCAAAAATTAAGCTTTGAAAACAGGACATAATGAAAAATGGAATGATGGGTTAATTCCTGATATCTTTATTTTTTTAATTAATTGCCATAAGCTAAGTCATTGTTTGGTGTTTTGCACATACATTTCATACATTTTAAAGGTTACAAATGCCTGTACTCGTATTGGTCCTGATCCATTTCACAGCTATGGGTTTCAATAAAGAAATATAGAATAAAAGTTACAACTCAGAAAATGTAAATGTGAAAATCTGAGTGCTAACATAATTTTCAACATGATAAACAAAATAATATTAAAGTATCTCCAATTAATTATAAAATTGGAAAATACATGCTTTCTTTCTTCAGCAATAGGTGTACTTTGCCCACAAATTAATTTGGCTGAGTAGCTGGTTAGGCAAGTGCCCTTTCTTTCTCTCAATATCAGTGTTTCCCTCTCACAGCCTAAGTTTCAAAACAATACGAACTCGTGTCTTAATGCAATGATTTTTCCATTAGGAATTTTACTAGAATTTGCATGCATTCTAAAGTCCAAAAGGAATGCATTTCAGAATGTTTCCTAATGTAGTCTCCACATATCCCACACACACGGAGGGCCCTTGCTCTGCTGAAGACACTGCATGTCATCTAGACGTCTGCCCTAGTGCTAATCCTGCAGTTCCGGGTTTTCAGCTCCTGGTTTGCTGTCATCAATCATTACTGTTCTTATTTTTCTCTAGCAAGTTTCTTATCTAAACTAATAAAAGCGTAATATTGAAATTGACTGTTTCTTTGGGATGCCTAAGCCACACCCACCAGCCAATTAGAGTGGCTGTATGCAAATTAACCCAGCCAAGATGGAGGCTGGCAGGGCAGCTCTGCACTGGGACCCTCCATGGCCAGCACAGCTGTGCCAGGTGTGTCAGCTCAGTGCAGGGGGGGGGGTCCGGCCTGGGGCCTCCTCAGGGTGTCCAAGAGTGCCCGTCCCGGGTCCACTGCCTTGCTCCACCCCCTGGGGGCCTCTGTGGGGGGTCCAGGAGCACCCATCCTGGGTCCACTGCCTGGCTCCTCCCCAGGGGCCTCCTCGGGGGCATGCAGGAGCACCTGTCCAGGGTCTGCTGCCTTCATCTGCTCCCTGGGGGCCTGTGCAGGGTGTGCAGGAGCATCTGCTGCACAGTGCAGAGCAACCGAACACTGTCCACTGCCCGGCTCCACCCTGGGTGTGTTCCCTCAGCAGCAGGGCCCCACTGAGGGATCCTGCACCAGCGTTCGCCCCTGGCTCGCCACCCAGCTCTGCACCAGGTGTGTCGCCTCAGCGGTGTGGGCCCACCAGATGTGTGCAATCATGGGCCCTCCGGTGGGAAACATCCAGGCCTGCACTCACCAGCCCTCCCACCCCCAAGTACATGAACCCTGAAGGGGCTGTGGGCAGCCTGAAAATGGCCCTCAGCCCCTCACCCAGGCTGGCCAGGCATGCCAGCAGGTGGACATCCCCCCTGCTGAGGTGGTCCAGACTGCAAGAGGGCACAGGCCGGGCTGAGGGACCCCCAACCCCCGAGTACACAAATTTTTGTGCACCGGGTTTCTAGTTAAATTATAAATAAAAGCATATGTTGATGGTGGTGTTCTGAACATATCACTTTGAATAATAGGAGTCTTTATTTCTTTTAAACTCTACATGACTTACTGTGTACCAGTTACTAGTGAATGTTCTCCAACAACATAAAAAAATGTCAATCACCCAGTGGAACCCACACCCTAGCTGTAACCAGGTCTCCACTCATATCCTCTGCTGTCCTGTGTGAGAGCTGCGCACATTTCACTGTGAATTGTTCTCCGTAACTCATCGCCTCCCTGGTCCTCCCAAGCTCCGGCTCCTCCCCAGGTTGAGTGCTGCTCCGAGCATTGCTCTGGCCCTTCCTGGGGCGGTGCTGATCAGCTAGGAGCCCTGTGCTGCTCTGAGAGGCTGGGAAACCTTCTGTCCCTGCCAGGAGCACGATGCTAGCCTCTGGTGGACTTTGGTTTTGTGAGAAAAAGGCATGCTCAGTAGAGTTCATGTTTTTACGTTTGTATAAATCATTATTGGCCCATTTAGCAAACTGAAATGATTTAATTTCACAAAGGCACACAGAGAAAAGTCACAGGCTATGCTTTCAAAGCCCCACCTTTATGGGAATTAAGGAACCAGCATCTATCCATGATCTGACACATTTGCTGCGATAGGATAGATTATTACACTGGGAGACAGATAGACGAAAGGTATGAAGGAAGTCACAAGTTGACGGGGAAGCAGCTGGCCCGTGAATGCCCGGAGCCAGGAGAATCACAGGGAGAAACGAGGTGCGTGGGAAACAGAACGCACACACATGCCCTAAAGAAAAGACACAGAAAGGGCAGAAAAATAGAACTTACACTGCATGGAACTGAGGAGAAGAAGCTGTGGAGTATCACTGTGAAGTAGGGGAAGAAAAATAGATGCGGATGGAATGTTGAAAAGGCATAGAAATGGACTGTACAAGGAAGGGAACTTATGGGTAAGAAAGGTAAGTGCCTGGGGGTGGGCATGGGGTAAGATAAGGTCTAGCGAGCGGCACAGGGGTTCTCAACCTTCTGGCCCTTTAATACACTTCCTCATGTGGTGGTGACCCCCAACCATCAAATTATTTTTGTTGCTGCTTCATAACTGTAATGTTGCTACTATTATGAATCGTAATGTAAATATCTGACCATCTTAGGATGGTCTTAGGTGACCCCTGTGAAAGGGTCGTTCGACTTCCATAGGGGTCGCGACCCACAGGTTGAGAACCACTGGTAGCAGCCCAGGGTCAAACTGCAGGATGAATGCTCCCACATAGGCACCCCTCTGGGGGCCTCCAGTGCCCACGTGGTCCCGACTTGGTGGAACTTCCTCCCCACGTTTCCCAAACATGTACCCCAGGGGCTCCCTTTACTGTCCCCCTGTAGGATGGTAACCACTTAAACGTATTTTTCTGTACCATTATGTAAGTCTCCCTGAGAGGAACAGGAAGTTCAGAAACTCTGACAGGGCAAAGTGACATCATAGCTCCAAACCTAACAGGACCTGGGGGCAACTTTCAGAAACTTTTCTTTTTCCTGAATAAAGAAGGAATGAATGAATGAACCATGTTCAGTAATCTTGCCAGAAATTAGAAAATCAGGAAAAAACATTGGGGATCAGGTACAGCTAGAAAGAAGGGGTTCTTTTAAAAAAGTTTTGTTTTGATTTCTTAGAGAAAGAGGATGGGAGAGGGAGAAAGAAACATAGACTTGGGAGCAGGATATCATTCCAATGCCTCCTGCACTCCTCCCCCAGGACTAGTGCCTGTGGCCTGGTGTGTGCCCTTGCTCAGAATTGCACAGGACATGCCCGCCACCTAAGTCACACCAGCCAGGGCAGAAGGCCTCCTAGGTAGGGCTTGTGGATATGTGGGAAAGAAGTGAAAGAAGAAACCTGCGGAAATAGAGCTCTCAAGGCTGACAAAAGTAACATTCGAAATGAGGGAGTGTGGAATGAGGGAGATAACATAGAAATACCATATGATCTCACTTATATGTAGAATCTAATAAACAAAGTACACTGATGAACAAAATAGAACCAGAGGCATGGGTACAGGGAACAGGCTGACAGTGGTCAGAGGGGATGGGGTGGGGAGGACTGGATGAAAGAAGGCGAAAGGATTAGCCAAAGAATATGCATGCAGAATCCACAGACACAGACACGAGTGTCGGGGTGGCTAGAGGGCAGCCTGGTAGGGCTGAGCGGAGTTAGGCAAAAGGGAGGGAAGTGGAGACATCTGTAATAGTGCTAACATTGAAAATAAGGTTTAAAGATATTGAAATTATTGTGAACCATAAATTCTTATACTTTGGGCCTTTCTCCAAAACGGAGTGATTTTTTTTTTCATTCAAACTTCTAATGTAGTGATATAATAGCTCTCTTTTATTCAGTGCATATCATGTGCCAGCTCCCATCTTATTCTTGCATGCATTTTATCAATCCTCATGATTACTATATGTGGGAATTACTGTATCATTCATTATATAAACTGGCTTTACTAGGTCATTTTTCTCTCAGTCCTTAAGCACCTACAACCCATATTCTCCAAATTCATTTTTATGTAGGTTGCTGGTGTCCTGCGTGTCACTGACTGTTCATAATCCTCCCTTTACCAGTTCACAGACCACAGAGCAAGTGTGTGTGGGATCAATTTGAGGATGGCATGGCTAACAAATGGACACCCTGGACACATCTCCAGTACCTTTCTCTGCAGAGTGACCCAGAGAGAGAGTGGCTGCTTACGAGCACAGTTGTGCTGGCCAGGTGCACTGAAGAGTAGACCACAGCTGCTAAATGGGGAAGCGGCGGCATGAACAGGCATGTTTGATGAATTTTTTTCTGTGCATTGGGTTAAGCCACTCCCCAGTCTCCACAAAGCACCCGGCTGTGAAGGACTTCAGTTTCAATCCCAGCTCCAGCTTCCACTTGCTGCAGGAGCTTGGAGAGCAGGTTTAATTCATCTCAGCGTAGGTTCTATGATTGCATGATGGGGATAACAATGCATACTTTGTGGATTTGATGTAGAAATTACATTAGAACACTTATTTTTAACCTTTAGCATGGCACACATAAGCTAATTACTGAAATTCTGTGGCACAAGGAAAAATATATTTTTTGCTGATCTGACAAAAATATAGGTATATTTTTGATTCATTCACACTGGAGGACTATTGTTGTGTTGGCTGTGGTCATTTTTTTTTAATTTTATAATCTAAGGAAAAAGAGGGCAGTGCTCCTAACTAAACAGTCAGCTATTGTATGTTTTAAAAATTCTTGTGGCACAATAGTTGAAAATCGCTGCATTAAATATTTGGATGGTGCCTGGCACATACTGGATACTCAATCAATGGGACTAATGTTTTTACTATATAATAGCAAGAATGTATTCAATGGTTTTTTTCTATCTAATTAGGGAAAATATTAGAGCAAAAAATATATGAAGCAGCATTTACCTGAATGTACACTAGTGTCACTAAGCTTATCACTTTTCTCATCTCAGTCTTCTGATTGCCCATTAGAGTGAATAAACTGTTCCGATTTTCTTTCCCTATTCTTCTTCCCTCATTCACTTAATCTGTTCACATATTAATTTATTTATAAATTTCAAGGTGCTCCATCCCAATAACATATATCTAGTTTCTTCAAGAAGATTTTAGGTCATTATAACAAAACAAAAACAAACAAACAAAAAAACAAACAAAAACAACAACAAAAAACTCCCAACAATGCAAGCTTGGCTAGCTGTTGCAAAGAAAGACAAACTTGTGAGACAGGTGCTGGTGCAAAAAGAAGAGGATTTATTCATGTCCTGCATGACCTGGGAGAATGGTGGACTCCCCTCTCAAAGACTAACTCTTTTTCCTGCTCAAACCTGGGTTCTTATAGAGATAGGGAAGGGAGGGCTCTTTTTAATCCAATTATCTTGCTAGCTTCTGGCATGCTGGGCTCTTATTTGTGCATCTTTCTAGCTTTTGGCATGCTCAGTATAAGAAGCCTCCCCTCCCCATCCTGGCCGATGGAGAAGACTCCACAGTCCTCTAATGATCTACAGTAACATCATCGCCATGAATTTAGAAAGACAGCCTTTTAGTCACATTTCCGTCTTATTTCCATCCAGATGAGCATCTCCACACCCTCTACTCCTATCTTTCTTCATCTTTGTCAAAGGAAACACCATGTTCCCTGTGGCTTAGCCTGGAAGCCATTTCCTATGATAACGTGTCTTTGAACATGCTGTTCCCTTCCTACTCTTCCACAGTCCAACAGAGCCTCTCCTCGGACGCTTCTTGGCATCCGAGTGCCATATCAGTCTCCTCTGAACTCTGAATATGATCAGTCAGAGTTTGGAAGTTTGGATATTTCCATGTATATGTGAGTCCTTTCAGGAACAAATATGGTCTCTTTCGCATCGACATCGGTGCTTGTTAAGTCGTGAGCAAAGGCTCAAGTCATGCGCTCACATGTCCTTAGCAAGTTCATGACATTGTGCTCTTTGCATACTTCTACTATGAGCAGTTATTTGTTAGTATAAATGACAGAAACCTTGATTGTCTTCATAAGTGTTAGCATCAGAAGATGTGGCTTAACATTTTTGCATGTATGAAAGGCTGAAGTGAAATAGAAAGTGTTTGAAACCTACATAGTATAAGAGAATAATGACTGTAATATTAGGAATATCTTCATTTGGCAATGGAGGGATAAACAGAGTGCTTACTAACTAATAAATTTTCCTACTTAATTTTCTTTCTGGGATTCAGTCTGAATAATATTTTGAAAACATCATTCCAGCCCTTCCTTTGTATTTTCACCTATTCTGTGGTTCTTCTCCCTTTTGTTTTTCAGACAATTGTGTTTTATGGTGTTATTAAAAGGATGGCACAAGTGAGTTTGAATGAACAAAGAGGATACTTTTTGGAGTTTAAAAGGGCTTAATCCTCAGGTCAATGAGAAAGACCCATGAACTAACTAAAATATGTCTCATCACACTCCTAAAATAGATAAGTTTTCCTGATTGTAGGGCATGGGGAAGATAGATTATGAGGGAACAGAGAAAGGGTCAGAGACACAGGAGAGGAGACATTTACTCAGGAGTGGAGTTAATACCCAACTATATAGGCTTCATTTGAGCAGGAAACACCTATTGACATTGGCTTGGAGTCAACCAAGAGCTCACTCTGTGCCCTCAAAAGCGGGGAGCTGCCATTCAAATGAACATCACTTATGCTGGCCCAGAGGAGCTATGTTACTCACCTTAACCTTCAGCTATTATACTTAAAAAGGAGAAAATAATTGTTTTTACCAAGAGAATGTTGACCACAAATATAAAACACTGAAATAGATTTTTAAAGTATATATAGGACCTGAGTTAAATATGTAAATCCCAAATATGAAATGATATACAATTATTAAATACTAGGGGCCCAGTGCACAAAAATTTGTGCACTGAGGGGTGGGGAGGTGGTCCCTAAGCCCAGCCTTGTGCCCTCTTGCAGTCTGGGGCCCTCTGGGGATGTCCACCTGCTGGTGTGCTTGGCCAGCCTGGGTGAGGGGCCAATGTCTGTTTGCAGGCTGGCCAAGCTTCCCAGTGGGAACCCTCACCTCATGGGGGTGTGGCAAGCCTGGGTGAGGGGCTGAGAGCAGTTTTCAGGCTGGCCACAGCTCCCATTGACCCTCGAGCCTTCCATCTGGAAAGCGATAGGGTGGCCAAGGCCTCCCCGTGTGTGCCCATGGCCACCTGGGCTTCTGCCTGGGAAGGCATCAGCCGGCCCAGGGTGCCCGATGCCTTTCCAGGATGGAGGCTCGGGGCCGGCTCGCTCCTCCCCCCCCATCCCCCCCGTCTGGTGCCTGCCTCCAGGAATGAACCACGGAGGCTTAAAACCTCCGTGTGCCTGCCCTGTGATTGGTGGCTTTCTAGGCCATAACCTCAGGCTGGCTTGCTCCCCCGCCCCCCCGTGGCTGCCCTGCTGCCTGGAATCCATCTCAGGCCTGCAGCCGGCTTGTCCTGGGCTATGGCCTCCGCCATCTTGGCTGGGGTAATTTGCATAAAGTGGTGATTTGCATGATTGGCTGGTGGGCGTGGCTTAACTGTCCCGAAGACATGGTCAATTTTAATATTATACTTTTATTAGTTTAGATATTTATGTATATATATATATATATATATATATATATATATATATATATATATTATACTAGAGGCCCAGTGCACAAAATTCATGCATGCATAGGGTCCCTAGGGCTTCTGGCTACACGCCAGGGTCTCCCTTCCCTTGGCTGCCTGTCACCACTGACGGGGGCCTCCCTTTGCACCTGCCTTGGCCTGGTACTGCCTGCTTACCTGCTCCACCATCCCACTGCGGTCCTGCTCTCATCAGGGTCCTGCTCTCATTGGGGCCAGCAGCACCTCCACTGCTGTCCTCTGCCAGTGTCACATTGCCAATGCCCACCATATTCTGCACTGCCCCCTGTTGGTCAGTACATGTGGGGACAATTTGCATATTACCCTTTTATTATCCTATCTAATAAAATATTAATATGCAAATTAGTCATCACCCTGTCACAAAAATGCCACTCCATAGCCACAAGACGACGACGCCCAGTCCTCCTCAGCCTCACCACTAAAGTGGCCAGACCTGCTAGCCAGGCAGGTGGCGGGGCAGGCAGGGGGCAGGAGGGGTGGAGAAGGTGATCAGAAGGGGCAGGGGCAGAGCTGGCAATCGGAAGGGCCTTGGGGGTTCCCTGCCCAGGCCTGCTGCCTTGGCCTGAGACTGCAGGCCTGAGCAGGGGTGGAGCCTGTGATCATAGGGGCTTGGGCTCCAGGGAACCGGCGATCAGAGGGGCCTGGGGGTCCCCTGCCAAGGCCTGCAGCCTCAGCCAGAATCTACAAGCCTGGGCAGGGGCCTGGGCATGGGCGGAGCTGGTGATGGGAGGGGGCAGGATCAGAGCTGGTGATCTCAGGGACCTGGGCTCTGCAAAGCCAGCAATCAGAGGGCCTTGGGAGTCTTCTTCTCAGGCCTTCAGCCTCAGGCTGAGACTGCAGGCCTGGGAAGAGGCAGAGCTCGTGATTGCAGGGATCTGGGGTTCCTTGACCAGGCCTGTAGCCTTGGCCAGAGGCTGTAGGCCTGGGCAGGGACCAGGGCATGGGCAGAGCCGGTGATCTCAGGATCCTGGGCAGGGGGAAAGCCAGTGATCGCAAGGACCTTGGCTCCACAGAGCTGGCGATCAGAGGGGCAGGGGCCTGGACACAAGCAGAGCAGGCGATCAGAGGGGACAGGATCAGAGTCGGTGATCGCAGGGGCCTAGGCTTTGTGAAGCTGGTGATTTGAGGGGCTTGGGGGTCTTCTGTCCAGGCATACAGCCTCAGGCAGAGACTGCAGGACTGGGCAGAGGCAGAGCTCATGATCACAGGGGTCTGGGTGTCCCCTGCCCAGGCCTGTGGCCTTGGCCAGAGGCTGCAGTGGGCCAGGGGAGGAGCTGGTGATCATAGGAGACTGGGCAGTGGTGGAGCCAGCGATCACAGGGGTTTGGGGGACCCCTGGCCAGGCCTGTAGCCTTGGCCAGAGGCTACAGTGGGCAAGGGTGGAGCTGGTGTTGGCAGGGGCCTGGGGGTCCCCTGCCCAGGCCTGTAGCCTAGGCCACAAGCTGCAGGCCTGGGCAGGGGCAAAGCTAGTGATCACAGGGGCCTGAGCTCCACATAGCCTGTGATCAGAGGGGCATGGGGTCTCCTGCCTAGGACTACAGCCTAGGCCAGAGGCTACAGACCTGGGCCATGGCCTGGGCACGGGCAAAGCCAGTGATCAGAGTGGGCAGGATCAGAGCTGGTGATTGCAGGGGCCTAGGCAAGGGTAGAGCCAGTGATTGCAGGGGTCTAGGGGGTCCCCTGTCCAGGCTGGGATCCTCAACCAGAGGCTATATGCCTGGGCAGGGCAGGAGCTGGGATTGGAGGGGCAGGGGCAGAGCCAGCAATCGGAGTGAACTACAGAGGAATCACCTTTTCTTACCACTCATTGGCTAAGCTCCCTGTATGCCACTGGTAATAGTCTTAGTTACTTGGGTAATAATAATCCAAAAAAAGGTGATTTAGGATTTTTCCACCACACTCCTGGAGAAAAAAATGAAGGTCCACTGCTGGAGGGCTAAGAAATGTCATATCCTGCCTTAGCTGGTTTGGCTCAGTGCATAATGCCTCAGCCTGCTGACTGCAGGGTCTGGGTTCAATTCTGACCAAGGTCATGTACCTAGGTTGTAGGCTCCTCCATGGCCGGGCCCAGGTCAGGGCTCATGCAGGAGGCAACCAATCAAAGTGTTCCTCTCAGTTTGATGTTTCTCTCTGTCTTTCCCTTCTCTTCCACATTCTCTAAAAATCAGTGGAAACATACCCTCAGGAGAGGATAAAAAAAAAAAAAGAAAGAAATGTCATATCCTATGAAAGACACATCTTGAAAATGCCTAAAGAAAGTTGTCATTTTTTCATGTTAAGGGACTAGACTCCATGTTGATGAAAACACCTTGGTGGCTGCAGTGACTGGCAATGGCAGCAGCAGTGGGGTATTGGGACTGGTGGCTTCCCCTGATTAGCCTGGTTGCCTCCTGCAAAGGGAGGCCAGATTTCGGCTTAGGCCCACTCCCCAAGGGGAGCTGGGAGCGGGCCTAAGCCATCATTAGGACATCCCTGAGGGCTCCCAGTATGTGAGACGGGGCAGGTTGAGCTAAGAAACCCTCCCCAGTGCATGAATTTTGTACAGTGGGCCCCTAGTGTAAGATAAATACAAGTACTTTATATGTATTGCTCTTGAATTATAGAGACCCTACAAAAATTTTTAAATTATAAAAATACTAATTTCTTCATGATTATTCTAATAAAAATATAATCCAATGTATAATGGAAATTAGAGAAATTGACAAAATAATTCTAAAATTCAATAACTGTTCACACTCTAGGCTTTCTTTCCTTTTCTTTTCTCAGGGAATTACAATGGACTTTTCAATGTACCTTGAGTACATACATGCTCCCCTTTCTTCCTGGCTGGTAGTCAAGCTCAGCTAATTCCTCAGACCTCTTTCAAGTACAAGTGGGAGAGCTCAGCATTAAGAAGAATGGCTCCAAGGAAGAGGCACAGCGGGGTTTATAGATGGTACTTTGACTCACGTGTTGTGAAGTTGGCCGATTATCTAAGCTTATTCAAGCTTACTTACCCCAAACTCTAAAACTGGGACAACAGCTGCACCATCTCCATGCAGAGATGGATGAAAGACAGCCTCAGAACATGCTTTGGAGTGTCTGTGGGACATATCCAGTCATAAGACCTGTTCCTCTCAAGCTCACGTTTGGAAGACAGGTTGCCAGTGCACCAACTCTCCTCCCTGATGCAGACTGTCCTGGGTCAGTGAGCAACCCATAGCTTTGGAATAAAAGATGAACTGAGACTATCTGATTTCACTTCTGGTGAAACTCAACGGGGGAGTAGAAAGAGTGAAAGTAGAATGTGGAGACAGTCAAGCGCATGAATAGAGCATTGCCAGATCAAAGTTATATATCTTTATGCCTAATAATACCGATGGGTGAGATCATTCATTTCCATCCTCCTGCAGAAAACAAATGAAAACATGGAAATAAAACTTCAAACATCTTCTTGGACACATGGTCTTGCTGACTAGGTAGTAAGGAATTCTGACAACAATATCTGAGTGGGAGTGAAAATCCAGGTAGACAGTGGATCCTCAAAGTACTCACAGCCCTAGAACAACTTTGGTAATTTTGCTGGTTGAACTGGGTCCAGAGAAGTCAAAGCCTTGGGCCACCCAAGGTAGGAAGTCTACAGAGAGTCTCCCTTGGTACCACTGAGACCTAGCAGGGCTTTAGTCTTCAGGTAAGGACAAATTAAAGGCAGACTGGCCACATCCTCCAAAACCCAAAGGCCTTGCAAGTTGTCTTGCTGCAGAGCAGAGCAAAGAGATGAAAACAGTTCTGGGAATTTATAACCACAAAGTGGCCTTTGTAGGGAAATTCAGAACAACGTAATCACACCTGAGTAGTCCAAAAAATGCCTTGTATATAACTCTTCAGGCCTTGGACTGTTTTAAATATGATAATGTTTATAATAATGATGATAAGATATACAGAATATAACAAGTTACCATTGTAACCATTCTAAAAGGATTCAATTCAGTGGCATTAAGACCATTCACAGTGTTGTGTAACCATTACCACTATGGAGGTCCAAACATCTTCATCACCTCAAATGGAAACCCAGACCCGTTATACAATCACTTCCTATTCTTCCCTCCCCGAGTTGTTGGCAATTACTAATCTGCTTTCTATCTCTACGAATTTGCCCATTCTGGTCCTTCATATGAATAGAATCACAGATATGTGACCTTTTGGGTCTGATTTCTTTCATACAGGATAATGTTTTCAAGGTTCAACTATGTTGTGGCATGTCAGTATTCCACGTTTTATTTATTTTTCCATTTATTGTCATATATTTGTTTTTTCCTCCCACATTCCTTGAACTATTTTTAAAGGGTTCTGCACTGGCAATGACCCTGGGCACATGGCAGAAACAAAACAGATCTTACAGGAAAGACATATTGATCCTAAGAATTCATATAATTTCAGAAGTGAGCGGGTCACGCAGACACAAGCAAGCACAGGAGGAAGCCCAGTGTCAGCTCGGACAGAGCAGAAGCCATTGGTGGCAGCAGACTGAAGGTCCAGAGCCTGGATTAGCAAGTACAAGATCTAAAACAGCACACTGAACATTTAAAAGGTTTTTCAAACTTTATGTACAATAAGATAAATTAACAAAACGTGTTCAATGAATAGTAATGCAGTTGGAAAGTAGATAAGGAATATTTGAGTCATTTGAATGAAAATGCCTACAGTTTGGGATTTCAAAAACAATACCTGAATAATCATTCTATGCTTTGGAGAATATATTTATTATTTTTAATTCCTCAAGATTCTACATAGGATTTTTTTTCAAAATATTTTTATTCTTACTACAATCTGTTTGATATTGAGTTCTTAATTAATGATTACATTGTTTGTATGTGAAAATATGAGCTATTCTATGATATTCAGCTTCTCAAAGATATTTCTAGAATGAAATATCTAGACACAGAGTGTTTGTGTATTTTATTCTATAAGCTCAATGATATGTGGAAGGGCTTAGAAATGAAGTCAAATCCCCTGCGGAGGGCATAGAGAGACATGGGGCAGCTGTGGAGCTTTCTTTCACGTGTGAATATAAACATGAACACGAATAAGTGAACACAATTCCACAGGCAGGCAGATAACAACAACTCAGGATGTTGTTTTTACATTATGACACATATGTTTAGGTGTTGTATTTGCATAAAATTTAAGAATTCTTCCAAAATGCAATTCCTAACCTCTTTATGTTAATTGTGTACAGAAGAGCAAAGCCCATGAGGGGAAAGGAACGCTGGGCCTCTCGTGAGGCCGCCTGGCCTGCAGAATGCCCACCACGCAGAGGGGCAGCTCAGCGCAGCGCGTGTCCTGGCACATGCTCGCTCCCAATGCAAATACCGGGAAGCATTAGAGGAGGCTTCAATGGAATTTTTCATTACAAATTAGTACAGCAAGATACAGGCTTAGGAGGCAAAACTGGTTACAGTTAAGTCCTACCTACTTAAGGAAAGAAATGTCAAGTACCTTTTGATTTTTCTGGCCAAAAACTATAAAATGTTATGTTTAAAGTTGGAGAAAGTAACAAAGAAATTCAACAAGAACATTTAGCTGCTGTCAGTGCCCACTTTGCGTGGCGTCGGGCTCCCAGGGCCCACGCGCCGCCTCCTCCCTGCAGCCTGGCGTCTCTGCCGAACAGCTTATTGCTGTGCACCCATCCACTTAGGGAGACGCGGCACCCCACGAGCTATTTAAAATACCCCAAGTTTTGTTTGTACAAATATGGAGAAAGGAATGGAACTTAATTTACACTGTTGCACTATTAATAAGATGCTGTTTTTATATGAGAAGATTATTCTGAGGTCTATTTAATGTGCCTGAAAAGACATGGATGACCATGTGTAACCTTCAGTGAAACTTAAAATGCTCATTCCTGTGAGTGAGCTTTATTTTATCCTCTGAATTCAGATAAGCACATTCTATTCTGAAATGCTCTCTTTTAAAAAGGACTCCACAAGCACAAAGAGATGGATTAATTGCATTAAACACTGACATATTAAGTATTAAGTTAAAGAAGCCAAACTTATGCAAATAGAAAATTTATCATTTAATACCCAATTGAATCGAAATGAATTCTTTTTTACTGTCATCAGGTTTCAAAACATCATAGGCATGGGATAAGAGGCAATTTATCTGGCATCATTGAAATCTGAGAAAATAATTTTTCTTCTTTTATATGTTGAGAAGAATCAACTTCTATTTATAGACTCATAATAAAAAACTTTTAGAATAGAGACTTTTTTAGAGAGGTCAACATAAGGAAAATATAGACCATTCATTTCCCCAAATCAGCACTTTCTTTTCCAAGCCCCACTGCCCTTATCTGGGCTGGGAGAACCGCCCCATAGCCAGCGCTTCTGCTGGGCACCGTCCGCAGCCACCGACTCAAGAGTCCTGCGGTTTCACACAATAACACAAAAGACAAGTAATATTTTCTTTCCCTTTTTTATAAATCAAAAGGAAGGAACATGAATATCTATTATAAGCTGCACATTTACTAAAGTTTGCCACTTACAGCTCACTTGTTTGGAAACCATAGCTGCCACTGCTCCCCCCTGAGGATATGCCACGCAGGGGTCCTGCACGCCCCAGTGGTATGGTCCGAGCTTGTGCCCATTCCTGACCCTCTCCATGCCTCAGGTTTCATGAGTAAAATCTATATATATAAAAGCCAAGTGACCAGAACGACAGAACAACAAGACCAGTAGAATGATCAGAAGGACCAGTCGCTATGATGTGCACTGTGGCAGCCAACTGGCTTGATGGGGGCCCTAATTGGATCCCCCTCAACCTCCTGCGGCCCCTCCTCCTGACTGGCCAGCCCCCGATCAGCCCTTCCACCCTGTTTGGGAGCAGGTCCTGCTGGCCAACCTCCCCCAGCTCTTCTCCTCCCCTCCACCGAACCTGCCCCATCGGCCCCCATCGGGGCAGGCTGACTGGACCCCACCTGTGCACAAATTCATGCACAGGCTTCTAGTGGGATAATAATAGTCAATGTCTCCCCTACAGCATTAACAGGATTACATGAGTTAAGCATGAAAGGCATTCAGGTGAATAAATGCCTAGTAGATAATGCAAAAATAAAAATAAAACAATACCACAGAAATCTGGGTAATAAAATTATTATGAGTGGATAAATTCCAATTTGGTGTAAATTTTCATAATTTTTTTACTTATTTCCTATTCTATTTCTAACCCTCTTCCTCCTTCTGTTTGTAGCTCCACACATCCTTGCCGCTGGGCCAGGATGAGAGCAGCAGAGGACAGGTAGGCGCATGCCTGTGTGAGTGGGAAGGTGAGTTATTTGAAAGGTTTGTTGGTCACTTTAATCCACAGACTAGTCCTCACACATGGATCCAACTCCTCTCTCCCCACCCCCAGAAGCAATTAGTGCCTTAGAAAACAGCAACATCAACAGTTTAGCAGCGGTCAAAGAAAATGACAAATTTTAAAGGCGAGTCCGGAATTAGAACTCTTATAGAAAACCAATTAGAACAAGATTTGCATAATTATTTAAACACATTTGTCCATAACCATCTCACATTTGCATATGCAGATCTGAAAACTCACTTATGAACATATACGTGAAGATTTGTTTTTATTTGCAATAATAGCAGTAGCAGTAACGGTTACAATTTATGATATGGCAGCATTTTGATACCCTGTATGGATTATGTCACTTAATTTGCACAGCTCTATTAAAGCATATGGTGCAAAGCTTCTCACTCCCTCCTCAAGTGGCCAGAGTCCACATTTGAAATCAGATTCTTCTGACTTCAGAGTCCCTGCTCTTCAGATCTGCTCTCAGTGGTTGGTTCTGTCAGTCCGTTGCTTGGTCTGACTCTCCTGGCTGTGGAATGAGGGCATCTTTCTGACTTCACTCAGAGGAAGAGAACCCAGCTTCCTTCAGGATAGACATCCCCTGTGGAATTCCCAGGACACACCTTGGCCCTACCTGACATCCAAATGAGAGAATGGGGCTTATTGTTATTCTTATTTTATTCTTCAGATGTCAACCATGTCTTTGGACATAAAAGAGAATGGACTTTTGAAATAATTTCCAAGGACTTCCGATTTTTTTTACTTGCTAAAACTTTCACATCCTGAGATTTGAATTATATGTCAAATTCTCAAATCAAATGTAAAAGCTATTGAAAGACTTAAACAGCTTTCAAGATCAAGTTGAGAGGCTAGCTATAGTTGAAAGGGAAATGATATATATTCCATTTTAATATTAGAATTCAAGTTATTTAAACTTAGTTGAGGTAGTAGTCATAAGGTTTGTGTGTGGAAAACAGATGAAAATACTAAATCCATTTTAACAGTGAGAACATACAGACTAGATGGAAAACTTAGTGGAAGCATCTTTCTCCTGGTGTTCTTTCTTGCTATTATATTTCAAGCAATAGTTCTGGCCTGCCAAGTCATCATACTGCACTGAATTGAGAACTCTTATGGGCACACACTTCAACAGAAAGATTCCCTTACTATAATGCTAATAATTACAGGCAGCTTTTTTGAATGTCAGTGGAAATTTAGGGTGCCCCGATAGTATATTGATTTCCAAAAGCAGAAATGTGGTTTTAATATAACTGCTTGCCAATATTACTGTCATCCTCTCCTGGGCTATATTTATTTTTGAAAAATGAAAATGGTAGTTTTATTTTAGCAAGTATGGAGATCTTTAATTTAAAAGACGTTGGTAAATCTTGTGTAATCACTTCAGCATTGAATTTAACACTGCATTTTCCTGTGAACGCATGTATTCAAACAGATGAGTAGAGCAGGAGACGCAGCGAAGGGATCTGGAGATTAACCACATTGTTCCACTGATGTAGGAGGGGGCAGGGATTTGTGGTCGTTGTTCAGAGGGATATTGTGTGGACAACTTGGCTCAAAAGAAGAAGCATGCTTAGTAGAAGGTAAGTGGGAGAGCATTCATGGATGAGGTAGAAGTTAGAAACAAAATGCAGAAAACAATTACTGTGGAGTGATATTCCTGTGAGCATTTGTGATATAGCTCAGCCCAGACACTCAATACCAATGGTAAAACTGGCAAAGGAGGGAGGACAACTTTGTCTTTTGACTCATTATTCTGCTACAGAGTAAGACATCTTATGAAACTGGTATATTTTTAAAATAATTCATTATTAAAAAATAATATATTATTTTAAAAATCTTTTTTTTTATTAGCAAAGCAAAGCCTTTTCATAGTAGGAAATGTAGGAATACATATAAGGATAAATAAAAAACAATTATAAACTTACCTTCATAGATAAATAGTATTAAGAATGTTCTTTCTAAAATATCTCCTTGCATATGTGCATGTCTACATGTTTGTATAAAGCATGAATAAAAGCAGAAATTGTACAATTTTGTAATCTACTTTCTGTACGCAGTTTGGAAATATTATTCCTGGGATTATTTTTCTTTAAAATGTAATGTCTACATGTAGAATAAACAGAAAAATGTGAATGCTTGACTTAATACTGGAACACCTTTGTTCTGGCCCACAAAGTGATGGGATGTGGAAAAGACATAAACTCTGACGGGAACAATCCTTGCTATATTGGATTTCTTATTATTTTTTTAAAAATGCTGGGCAGAACCAAAAACATATTATTCACACACTAGATTTTGAAAAAAATCTAGGGATCGTAATGTGCTACTAGAAAGAAATATGAACCATGTTGTGTGTGTGTGTGTGTGTGTGTGTGTGTGTGTCCTATTCACACAGTTATCTAACAAGCATTATTTTCTTCAATATACGAGAGATATTAAAAATATTAATATAAGTCAGACTTCTGGGTTTGAATCCTGAGTCCTAAGCCTCAGCACCCTCTTCTGTGAAATGGGTAGGATTCTCAGGGTATTGTGAAACCAAATTCCCTGATGCCAAATGCCCATGTTGTTGCTGTGGTCAGCCACTCCACTCTCTTTTGATTACATGGAACTCACCAATACAATTTCCTTCCTTAACAATAGAAACTAAAATTTTTTACTCTTGTATGTGTGGCTCCTATCACAGCTGTCTGACTTATAATGAGGGGCAAAAATGTACAAACAAGCAAAAAAAAAAAAATCTGCAAAGAAAAACCCCCTCTGTTTCTTGCCATCCAGGCTTTAGTTCATTTTATGAGCTACCTGATAAAAATCCTTTGGTTAAATTTTTAAAACTTAAGTTAGCCCTATAAAATCCCTAGCTATTATAGAATACCAGTTATTAAATGGACTTAGCTGCCCCCAAGGCCAGAATAGACTTCAGTGTTCATAGGGGAGAAATGTTTAGAAGAAAGTTAATTTTCTACTTTATCAGTTCATAGGGAATATTTTCAAATCATGACAATATTTCCTTCACTATATGACCTTGTGAAGGAGGAAGAAAAGTTTCCCCTATCCTCAAATAATGACAGTTTTGCTGCTTCCTTTCTGATTTGGATGTGTTTTATTTATTTTCTTGTCTGATTGCTGTGGCTAGGACTTCCAATACTTTGTCAAATCAAAGTGATGAGAATTATCTTATTTCTGATCTTAAGTAAATCTCCTACTGCCTTTTCTTATTAAGTATGATGTTAGTTGTGAGTTTGTCATATACGGCCTTTATTATGTTGAAGTATTTTCCTTCTCTTCCCACTTTGCTGAGTTTTCATCATAAGTGGGTAGTAGATTTGGTCAAATACTTTTTTCTGTACCTACTTATATGATTATATGATTTTTATCCTTCATTTTATTTATGTGCTATATCATATTATTTGATTTGTAGATATTGAACCAACTTTGCATCCCAGGGATAAATCACACTTGACTATGGTGTGAGATCTTTTTTAATGTATTGTTAAATTTGGTTTGCTACTATTTTTGTTGAGAAATTTGCATATATGCATCTAATTTAATTTTTTTGTAATGTCTTTGTTTTGGAATCAGGGTAATGCTGACCTCATAAAATGAACTTAGGAGTCACCCCTCTTCTTTAGTTTCTTTGAATACTATGAAAATAATTAATCTAATTTGAATTTGGTAAAATTTATCTGCAAAGCTATTTGGGAAGGACTTTTGATTGTTGGTAGTTTTTGATTGCTGATTTTGTTATTAGTAATTAGTCTGTTCAAATTTTCTATTTCTTCTTGATTCAGTCTTGGGAGATTTAAAGTTTCCATTAATTTATCATTTTCTTCCAGATTGTCCATTAGTTGACATATAATTGTAGTATTTTTTAAAAAAATAATCTTTTGTCAGTTGTTACATCTCCTCTTTCACTTCTGATTTTATGTAGGTCCTCTCTCTGTTTTCTTGATGTGTCTGGGTTAGGTTGATCAATTTTCATTATCTTTTTAAAGAACCAGCTCTTATTTTCATTGATCTTTTTTAAATGTTTTTAGACTATTTTGTTTATTTCTGTCCTAATCTTTATTATTTCTTTCCTTCTATTCAGTTTTGGGGTTTATTGGTGCTGTTTTCCTTCCTTTAGGCATAAGGTTAACTTGTTTATTTGAGATTTTTTTCTTGTTTCTGAGGTAGGCTTATGTTGCCATGAATTTTCCACTTAGGACTCCATTTGCTGTGTCTCATAGATTTTGGGGTAGTTGTATTTTTGTTTTTATTTGTCTTAAGATTTCTTTTCTTTAAAATATATTTTATTGATTTTTTACAGAGAGGAAGGGAGAGGGATAGAGAGTCAGAAACATCAATGAGAAAGAAGCATCGATCAGCTGCCTCTTGCACACCTCCCCTGGGGATGTGCCCACAACCAAGGTACATGCCCTTGACTGGAATCAAACCTGGGACCCTTCAGTCCACAGGCCAATGCTCTATCCAGTGAGCCAAACCAGCTAGGGCTGTCTTAACATTTCTTTTAATTTCTTCCTTGATCTTTTTGTTAGACCATTCATTGTTTAGTAGCATGTTATTTAGTGTCCATTTGTTTGTGTGTTTTTCAGTTTTCTCCTTGTAATTGATTTCTGGTTTCACACCATTGTGATCAGAGAAGATGTTTGATTTGATTTTAATCTTTTTACATTCATCGAGACTTGTTTTGTGGCCTAACATGTGGTGTATCATGAATAATGTTCCATGTGTATTTGAAAATAATGTATATCTGCTGCTTTGGAATGCAATGCCTCAAAAATATCAATCAAATTCATCTGGTTTAATGTGTCATTTAATGCCACTGTTTTCTTGTTTATTTTCTGTCTAGAGGATCTATCCACTCTGATTGGGTTACTCTTGACCTCTCCCTTCACGTCTGTCACTATTTGCTTTGTATATTTAGGTGCTCTGATGCTGGGTGCATAAACGTTTCACAACCATTATTTATGTCTTATTGATTGTTCCCTTCATCATTATAAAATGCCGTTCTTTGCCTCTTTTATAGCCTTTGTTCTAAAGTCTATTTTGTTTGATACAAATATTACTACCCCAGATATTTTAAAATTTCTATTTGCAAGAAATAACCTTTTTTAGCCATTTTAGTTTGTGTATGTCTTGGATCTGAAATGGGTTTCTTGTGGACAGCAAAGGTATAAGTCTTATTTTCTTATTCATTCAGCTATCCTCTGTCTTTTTATTGGAACCTTTAATCCATATATTGTGATTATTGATAGATAGTATTTATTGCCATTTTATTATTCATATATATGTTTTTTCTTCTTGTTATAGACATCCCTTTAACATTTCTTGTAATTTTTGGTTTGGTGTTAATAAACTTCTTTGGCCTTTTTTTTTTTTTTTTCTTTTGGAAAGCTGATTCTCTCTCCTTCAGTTTTAATTGACAGCCTTGCTAGTAGAATAACTTTGACTGGAGGTCCTTGTTTTTCATCACTTTTAGTATTTAGTGTCAATTCATTCCAACCTGTAAACTTTCTGCTGAGTGAGTAATCAGCGGACAGCCTATGGGAGCTCCTTTGTAGGTAACTAACTGCTTTTCTCTTGTTGCTTTTAAGTTTTTCTATTTGAAGTACAGATTGGTAATTTCAAAATAGCCATGGGAATATAAAGTACAGTATAGGAAATGTAGTCGGTAACATTGTAATAACTGTGTATTGTGACAGTTGGGTACTGGAAATATCAGGGGAACATTTTGTAAAGTATATGATTATCTAATCACTATGCCATACACCTGAATCTAATCTATACTAATAAAAGGGTAATATGCTAATTAGACTGGATAGACCAGATGTCTTCCAGACATCCTTCCAAATGTCCTTTCAGACAAAGCCGCAGCAGGTGTGAGGCCAAGGAGAGCCAGCAACTGTGGCAGGGAGAGGGCCTAAGCCATCAGTAGGACATCCCCTGAGGGCTCTGTGACTGTGAGAGAGGGCAGGCCCGGCTGAGGGACTGCCCCTGCCCCCCTCTAGTACAAAGTAAAATTGAATGTGAACTGAAATTGAAAAAAAAAATTTTTTTAAACAGCCTTGCTTTGTGTTTAAACTTTGTCATTTTAGTTGTGATGGGTCTTGTTATGGGTCTCTGTATTCATCTTATTGGATACTCTCTGTGCTTCCTGGAATTATATGTCTATCTCCTTTGCCAGGTTAGGGAATTTTTCAGTCATTGTTTTTCCCAACAGTTTCTCAATCCTTTGTTATCTCTCTCTTACTTTTGGTACCCCTACAATGTGTATACTGTTAAACTATTCTTATTTTTAAAAATTCTTTTTTCTTTTTGCTGTTTCAATTGGGTATTTTCTGTTGCCTTGTCTTTTAAATTGCTTATTTAGTCCTCTGCTTCATCTAATCTGTTGTTGATTTGTTTCTAGTGTATTCTTCATTTCTGATATTTTTTTAAATGGTTCTATGTTGTTGTTTTTAATGCTTACTTCAGCATTCTATAACCAGTGTTTTGAACTCTGTATTTGGTAGATTGCTTGCCTCCATTTCATTTAGTTCCTTTTATGTAATTTTTTCCTTTTTTTTCATTTGGGGTATGCATGCTTGTCTCCTCATTTTGGCTGCCTCCCTCCTATATTTCCCTCTTGGCAGGGTGGCTTATGTATAGACTAGGGGCCCGGTGCACAAAAATTTGTGCACTCGGGGTGGAGGGAGTCCCTCACCCGGCCTGTGCCCTCTCACAGTCTGGGACCCCTCAGTGGATGTCCTATGATGGCCCCAGTCTGCCAGGCGCCTTTTGTGTATGTGTGTGTGTCACCACTGGGAACCTGCCCCCAGCTGCATCTGAGGCTCGGAGCAGTCCTCCTGTGTGTGTCTACCTGCTGGGGGCCTGCCCCCAGGCACACCGTCAAGGCTTGGAGCAGGCACCCCCTCTATGTTGATCTCTCAGACTCTTGCCCTCCCCAGCATGTTGTTCTCTTTTTTGAGCTGTGGCCAGGGCTGGGTGCGGCCTGCCTCCTAAGCTTGCCTACTGCCCATCTTCCTCCAGCCACCAGAAAGCAGGGAAAACCCCACCTTGTGGTCAGGCCAGCCTTTTCCTGCTCCCTGATCCTCGGAAAGGACCTGGGAAGCTGCCAAGCAGGCCGCCAACTCTTTCCCACTCACCCGTCCCCTGCTGCCTTCCTTTCCCACTTCCCAGTGCCGCCAAGGGGTCTGGGGAGCTGCCAAGCAGGACCCTGGCCCCTGCAGCCTTGCTTTCCCGCTCCCCGATGCCCCACAAAGG